>MCJB01050441.1:309908-325554 GCA_002018475.1 Nicotiana obtusifolia
TTTTTTTTTTTTTTTTTTTTTTTTTTTTTTGTTTTCCACCCAGTCTTTAGTGTCTATATTGGAGCCACAAAATATTCAGACTATGTATTATGTAAGATTAGTTAAAGGAGAAAACGTTTTTTATCAAAATTTTATTTATTTGTATATTTTGAACTTCAAATATTTAATTAAACGTATATAAATTCTATCCATCCGATCACTAAGTTTAGTGATATTTTGTAAGTTAGGGTAAAGAAGGAAAAGCATAAGTTGGCCAATGGTCACTTTGAAAGGGCGCTATAGAAGTGCTAATCTCATCATTGACCAAATTAGCTATTGTGGTACTCATTTGCTTTGAAATATTTTATTAAGATATTAACGTTCTCGCACTTGATTTAATTTGTTGGCACAATTCATGTGTATTCATCTTATAGGGTTATAGGTTGTGTCCGGCGTGCTTCTTTGATAGAAAATAATTTTCAGGCATCATTTGATTTGAAAATAAGTTATGTTGGGATTAGTTATATTGAGATTAGTTATTTTGATATTAGTTATCCTGATATTATTTCTTATTGAATGTTTGATATATTGTAGTAATCCTGAGATTGTTAATTTTACTGTTTTATCCTAGTATAACTTATCTGTAATTACTATTCCACCTTCTGAAAGATATAAGTTATTCCGGTTTTATTTTTAATCATAGATAACTTATCCAGAATTATTAACCAATCAAGGAATAAGACGATACTAAAATTTTATTCCATAATTATTTTTGCTTATCCATCGTACCAAACAACCCGTTAGTGATAACCCTCTCAACTAAAAGGAACATAGGATAAGCTCCTCCATTAACAATAGAAGGGTATGCACAATATATAAATATTTACTGCTATGCTATAACAGTTGAACTCCAACTAAAAGGAACCGTTCATGTCTGGGATGACAGCAATTTAACTACGAAACTATGTGTACTGCTAATTCACTCTGATATAATGCTGAAAAAAGATAATCAAATGAGTACAACAATAAAAAGAATGATGTAAATAAATAAAATACTCAAAGATAATGTGGACAAGATTAGTATGCTTGGTAGTCTAGCCATGAACTACAACCATGTTAGTA
Source organism: Nicotiana obtusifolia (assembly GCA_002018475.1). Taxonomy (NCBI): domain Eukaryota; kingdom Viridiplantae; phylum Streptophyta; class Magnoliopsida; order Solanales; family Solanaceae; genus Nicotiana; species Nicotiana obtusifolia. Next base: position 311,010 of record MCJB01050441.1, read on the forward strand.
TTCGAAGAATAAGATGTTTAATATATTTCCATAAGTGCAAGTATATATACATTGACTAAGTTCTTTAGATTAAGAAGTGACTTTACTGCTTCATCTATAAACTAAGAAATATAACAACAACAACAACATACCTAGTATAATTTCACATGTGAAGTCTGGAGAGGATAGTGTGTATGCATACCTTACCCTTATCCGGAGAGGTAAAGAGGATGTTTCCAATAAACCCTCAGCTCAAGAAAAAATGGAAAGGAAGAAAAGAGAAGAAGAAAAAGAAGAAGAAAGAGGGGGAGAAAGAGAGAAGAGGGAGACAAAAGACGATAATGAAAAAGAGGAGAAAATGTAGCATCAGATAGTAACAATCAGGGAGCAACAATTTTCAGTAAAGGGAAAAAAAAGTAGCATCAAATAGTAACAATCAGGGAGCAATAACTTCCAGTAGCAATTTTCAAAAACAATGGGCGTGGTCGCTAACTACCAGCTATAATAGCAAACTAGAAGGAAGTAACTTTCAACCAACAACAAGAATAATACTAGTGTTAGCAAATCTGTATTACTAAATACATAACAAAACAGTAATCTGTATGAAACAGAAAAAAAACCTAGGAGAAATTCACAATTACCTGTCAACCCACCACCTTAATCCTCGACCTCCACATCTTCCTATCGCTTGTCATGTTCCCGATTAGGTGAAGCACCGACAAAACTAAGAAATATAAAATTTCAAATATAGAATCACTTTTTCTTTAATCTTTATTTTATTTAAGCCATCAATGTTATGAATTAATGCTTAAGGTACGAAAATAATTGACAATCTAGAAATGTAGAATTCAAGTGTGGGCTCAATTTGTTAAACGTTATTATGGAGTACGCAAGTTACTGAATGGATCCGTGGATGCACTCGAGCTAAGCTTGAATAAATCGCCATAAAAAATATAATCTATATTTAGATAACTTTAACAAAAGCAACTTGCTCATCTTAACACTCACTAGTTGCCTTTCAAATCTCTTATTAATTTGGACAACATGAGACAAACAAAGAAAAGAGTTCAAAGATGGTCGGCATTTCAAACAAACTAGGTTGTGTAAAAATATTTGAGAAAAAGAATAGATGGCTTATATTAAAAATATTCAAAGTGACAAATTTGTGTGTATATCCAAGTAAATCTTCATTAGGTCGCTTTTCCTAATCATAAATCTTGATACCAAAAACAAAAAGAAGTATTCGTTGGAATTTTTGGGGCACTTGGTAAAAATAGAGCAAATAGGATCTGAAAAGTTTTATAACAGAAACCAATGAAACCGACAAAGGGGATATGGATTATTCACTCTTACCATTTTCCACGTCCACCCACTCTTTCACTGTCGTACGGTTTTGATAATTGCTTTTTTTTTTTTTCCAATTACATTAGCAAAAAGGAGAGAAAATTCACGTTAATATCTCTTTCTTCTTCGATGCTAAATGCTAATTTGTCAGAGAGATTCTGACCATTCACGTTAATGGTACTGTGTTTGAATATCAGGAAATAATTTTTCATAGTCTACAACTTAATGTTATATACTCCTATCTTGGCTGCTGCTTACCAACAGACATCAGACTCAAATATTATCCTTTGTTTGGTACGTTAATGCTGGTCCATAGTGGGACCCGCTCAGTAGTGGGACCGACTTTTATCCACAAGTTTATGATAAGATAGCGTAAGGGCTTTAGGATTGGGCTTCATCCCTATTCCCTCCTGCGTGGGCCCCACTTCCTCTCTCTTTTTAACGCATGGAATGTTCCAAACGTATATTTCAAGCAATGTGTTTATTGGACTAATGTTTCGCGTTTTGTTCGACATTTTTATGTCCTGCAATATTCACTATATATAAGATTCGAATCAAGACTAAAAGCATACTTGGCCAAAGCTTCTTTTTAGTCAATCTTTTTTTTAGTGTTTTTTCCTTAAAGTTAAGATGTTTGGACAAACTTTTAAAAAAAAAAAAGTATTTTTTAAAATAAGTAGAAGTATTTTTGAGAAATAGAAAAAATTAATTTATTTTTTAAAGTACTTTCTTGAAAAGTACTTCTGAAAAAAATACACTTCGAAGCATTTTTTAAAAGTCTGGCCAAATACTAATTGCTGATGAAAAGTGTTTTTCAAACTAGTTAGCCAAACACACACTGCTCTCACTACAATTACTTTTCTTGAAAAGCACTTTTTCAAAATAAGCTGATTTTAGAAGCTTGGCCAAATAGACTATAATAAGCTGTTTGGCCAAGCTTCTTTGAAGGCCAAAAGTGTTTTTTTAACAAAAAAAAATACTTTTTTTCTTAACTTGAGGTGTTTGCCAAGCTTTTAAGGGGAAAAAGTATTTTTTGGGAGAAGCAAAAGCAGTTTCTGAGAAGCAAAAAAAAGTAGCTTCTCCCCAAAAGCAGAAGTAGGAGCAATTTTAAATTTTCTTCCTACCAAAAATATCCTAAGCGAAATATTATATATATTCCTAAATAAGCTTGCTAGTTTAAACTATTAAGTAATATATAATGACTTTTGGGTTGAACTTTCATGTTTATTGAATGATCTTTTGATATATTTAAATCATATTAAAAGAATAAAGTACTTTTTAATTTTATTTTTATATTTTACTTAGATAAAAAAAATAATTATTGTCTTTAATAATAAATATTTTTTTATTATTTATCTACTTATATAATATTTACTATTAAGTATGTCTCTTCATGTTCTTATTCGTAATTTGATACTTAAAAGTATTTTTTAAAAGTTAGGCAAACACAAATTGTTACTCAAAAGTGCTTTTTAAATTGATTAGCCAAACACAAATTTCTTTTCTCTAAAAGTACTTTTTCGAAAAGTATGTATCAAAATAAACTGATTTACTTGTTTGGCCAAGCTTCTAAAATCAACTTATTTTGAGAAGTGTTTTTCTCAAAAGTACTTCTCAAAAAAGTACTTTTGGTGATAAGCAGTTTGCGTTTGGCTAATTAATTTGAAAAGCACTTTTGAATAGTAATCAATGTTTGGCCAAGCTTCTAAAAACTACTTCTAAGTGTATTTTTCTCAAAAGTGCTTCTCAGAAAAGTATTTTTAGAAAGAAACTACTTTTTACTACTTCTCAAAAACTGCTTCTGCTTCTCCTAAAAACACTTTTTTTTCCTTCTAAAAACTTGACGAAACACCTCAATTTTTGAAAAAAAATACTTTTGACAAAAAAAGAAGAAGAAGCACTTTTAGCTAAAAAGAACTTGGCCAAAGAGGCTGTATTAAGTCTCCAACAAATGAATGTTGTACTTCTGGCTCTATTATTCATTTGGATTTTCTTGGTTCCTAGGTGTATACTTGGTCGATTTGCACTCATATAAGCTCAGCTGTGCAAAAAGTTTTGAGTATCTGACCATAAATTCAAGTTTTATGCGTCAATGTTGTATAAATATTATACAATCAAATCAATTAAGAAGCAATTGTATTTAACTCCATATAATATGTATTTGTGAATAACCTAGAATAAATGGCAAGTAATTTGTTAAGTATAACATACTAATTAATACACTATTTTTTTCCATACTTTTAATGTATATGATTTAAATAATATCTCAAAGTGAGATTAACTTTTCACCATCCATAAGATGTCCTAGTAGTTTATAGTTGAATTAGTCAATGATATTATTGAGATAATCTTTCCTAGCGATTTAATTTTGTAAACATATAGTTAATTTTCCAAGCATAAAATGATAAAGTCTTAAAAAGCGAGAGGAAAAGCCACAATTATGTATTATTTAAAAAGAAGAAGTGATCTATCTTACATGGATTAACAGGGAAAAACAAAGAACAGAAAGCAGGTTTCCTACTTCTCGACCTAGATTTTGCCTGACATTTTGTAAGTTTAGACTTCTAATTTTCACCCTTTTTACTCATATTCTATCTCTCTCTCTCTCTCGCTTTTGGTATGTGACGTTGTAGAATTCGTAAAAGAAGAGCAAAGTAGTTAGCCCTTCAGACATCAATTTTTGTCATTATCAAACCATAACTAACTTTTAACCTATGTTCTTTTGATATATGAAAATGGATAGGAAAAATATGAACTGGGGTTTACTCTTCGGCTGTGTGCATACAACTGTTGATGATAATCATTGCACAAACCGTCTATATATCTACCGGCAAAAAAAAGACGTTAGCTACTTTTTATAATTGTATGTAGAAAAAAGATATATAATGCATGGCTAGCTAGTTAGAATTATTACTACTACTATTTAATTTTGACATAAAAGAAGCTTCATGGCTGTGCTTGTTTTGGAAATGCAGACATGATTGGCGACGTATACGTGGAGTGGATAACACTACAAAAATCGTAAGCAATCACAATTACTGCTTTTTCTCGAAACCTCGAAAAAAAATGCTTATGCTCATTAATAAAGTCTTACCAAAATATTTAGCATATTTTATGGGAGGGCGAGTCTATCAATACTGAAAAAAAGAAGAAACACGACATATTTGATTCGATTTGAACCCTAAGGTATTCCTTGCAAACTTTTCTGGATCTTTACCCTAAATACTAGCCAAATTTACTAGTATTTACTTTTTCTAAATAACATATATAAATTAATTATTTACTGATATTACATGATCATCTATTTCATATTATTTATTCTCTTGCTATTTTTAATTAAAATGATTAGATAAATAATTATTTAACTTAATTCTTCTATTTATATTGTTCCACTAATTGGACATAATTGTCGAGCAACACCACGTGACGCTAATAGCTGCGACCGCTGCTAATATCCTTTTGCAGTCTAATAGCTGCGACCGCTGCTAATATTCTTTTGCAGTCTAAAACCCGCACCAATTAGCCTGTTTTGTCGTATAGCTACACCTTAATGATAAATTTGGCATGTCTCTTTTTCATTTTAATTCGATAACATATAGCACATGGTTTGTTACTCTTGTAATTTATTAAGATTACTTTTCCAATAGAATTGTTGCATACTTGCATTTAAAATGCAAGTTCTATCCTTTCCATGACTTCTAACTTAATAGTTATATCTGAATTTTATAACGGAGCTAAGAATTAAATTGATGTTTGAGTCAATCTTTACAATCTAATTGACTTGAAGCTCTTAATTTTAAATTTATTATATATGTTTCTATAAGAACATTCACTTAATTATAGTATGAATGCATATTAATGCTTCATTGTACTGTCTTTTATCAGATTATTAAAAGGTACATATTGGAATTACATATCATTAATATTCTTTTTTTCTCTTTCTCTCATCCTTCCATTTATCTACACTTTCTTTTTTTTTTTTTTTTTGGGTGTATTTTGCTTTACAACTAAGATTTGGATTTATCTTTTTGTTTATACAAAATATTTCAGTTGCTATGAAGGTATGACTTATATGTATCATATCTTGACTTTGTTCTTTAGATCCACATTGTGTAAAGTGATGGGCGGGTTATTAATCTTATAGTTTTTAGTTTATAATATATGGTCAGTCGAATTTTTATTCAATCCTTTTTTATCTGGAGAAAATAAAAATGCATTTTATTAGCAGAATGTCATCACTTAATAAACGAGAAGAGCTGAAATTTCTTAATCTTCAAATCAATTTGATAGTGCAATTATTTGCATTAAGCTTGTAGAAAATGATAAAGCCAGTATAACTAGGAGTAACTGGGTCAGGGAAAACCAAAAGCAACACTTATCTAAAAAAGATGATTTGAAACATGATGTTAAAGTTATTAGCCTTGTGATTGGAGTTGTAGCTTTGGGCTTTTATCTTATAGAGCCCAATTAATATTGGGTAATTTTTGTGGGTCGCTATTAAAATGGGGCAACAGACAAGCCCCAAAAGATCACCAGTTAACCACTTCATTGTGTGTGAAAATAGCATGGACTAGCCACTTTTTGGAGTGGTAATGAAAAAAAATAACTAGCATTTGCATAGTTATTATAAATAACTATTATTTTATACGGAGATAAAATCCGGACAAAAATATACTAGTAGAAACACGGAAAGTCTAAGCATAATATGCTGAATTATGGATTTCATATATATAAACTTTCAGCATATTATGTTGGAGCTACAACACATTACGAAATTCCAGCACATTATGCTGGAATCTCATACGTGAAAAATTCAAACCCCAACATATTATGGTGGAATTTTTTCGGATTTTAAAGGGTGTTTTTGTTTAGAATTTATTTTAGGTGTTTTTGTTTAGATTTTATCTTTACATGAAAAAGTGGTTAAATTTCAATTACTTTTGAAACTGTGACTTTTTCAATTACCAGTTTTAGTTTTTTCCCTCATGTGTTGAAAAAGCAAGACGAATTGTAGCAGCAGAAGTATTCCAATTCCAAGAGGAGAAATTTGTGCAACCCAAATGGAAGCTGAGGGAGATGAAACCTTTTATCAACACTCAAAACGGAGCAAAGATTCAGTCTTGACAAATCCTAGTTTTAAACCTCTTATCGTCTCGATCATCATATTTGGGTGTTATCCCTTTGCTGATAATAGCTTACTATTGATTCTTTGAACAAGAAAAAGGGCTTTTAAGTTTAACACTACATCCAGGGCAAATGAATTTCATCCACACCTTTAAGCATTGCCCGTCCTTTTTGTGTCTCAAAAGCCAATAATAACAGCCAAGCATAGTAGGCTTTAGCTCCAATTAATCTCTGGAACATATATATCCCAAAATTGGGTAACAATTAAATATATATGCAGTTTAAAGGATACGCAGTTTAATTCAACACGAATAATTAAGATTAATAGATAAATGAGATAAAGACGAAATAAATGATCAAACCAATAGCAATGTTATGATCAAGCCTGATCTTAGATTGAGTAGTGAGCTCGTCCTCGATTGGACCCTCGGTTCAAGCCCAGTCGAGAATGAAGAAAAGAACAAATGAGTAATGCCTTTTACAGTAGCTAGAAGACAAAAGTAAATTTTTATTGCTTTGAATTGCATGTTAGAATGTGTCAGACTAAAGAAAAACTTTTCATTTATATAGTAGGAGAATTTCAGTCCTAATATAAGTCTAAAAAAGGTAAAAATCATCGTTTCCCGTTAATTGTTGATCCATAATCGATATCGAACGAGATTCACGCCGTGATATCTGGTTGAAGGCGAGTATTGCCCCCTATCCGTCATGCATAACCGTTCACCATATCTTCGGAGGTCTAGCACTTATACTCGATCTGGGGTGCGTCGCTTTACCATGTCCGATGTCGGATATATTATTCATTCTTCCTGGGTCTTGATATGAAGGGTTTCTAGCCTCGATTACAATCTCGCAGATCTGTGCTCCCCCTTCGTTCTCACATCGGGGAATCGGGGTAGACATTTCCCCAAATTTTACCTGTACACAGATAGTACCCTCATTTTCCGGAGGGTAGATTTATCGAAGCGACGGGAAGCGATAAATGAAACCTGGTTCCTTCCTTCGTACGTTGCAACCGAGTTGACGGGTCAACGAAACGTCGCATCAGTCGCGTTGTTCTGACTTTGGACACATGTCGGCCGCCGATTGACTGTTCTCGGATGTGAAATGTCACTCATTGATTGTCATTCCTCTATAAAAACTCCGACCCCTCTTTCACTTCTCCACTTTCCGATTCCAGAGCTCTTTGATTTACCCTTGAATTCTCCACTTACCTTTTGTCTTTTTTAAATCTTCATACATTGCTCCTTATATCTTCATATCTTTATCCTCAATTCTTCATACTTTCTCTTTGAATCTTCAACCCAGACCTTCATATCTTCATCCCATCTTCATATCTTCATATATTTTCTTCAAACCTTTATATTTTCCAGAATCCGATGGCAAAAACTTAAATATTTGTGCCTTAGCGAACCGTCCCTTCATCTACCAACCCGACCACAGATGCCGAGGTGGCCATTCCCAAGGTGGCCCAGGAGCCTCCCTTGAAGAGTTTCGTCCTCGAGGGCTGCTCTATTGAAAACGACTTCAACATTGAGAAGGCCTCCAGTCAACAAGACCGAGGCGAGGGAGCATGGAGGTACATATGCTCCATTACTGAGGAGAAACTCCCCACAGTTCGGGTAGACTGTAACTGGGAGGGCAAAGAGGTTGTCGTCCCCGGGCCCAACAAAGAATCACCACTCACGTGGAAGGGTACCTAAGTGTTTACACTTACCCTTTCACGCTCGCCCCGATGGACCCCATAGTCCTCAACTTCTGGAAAAGGTATGAGGTCTGCCTTGGGCAGATTCACCCGTCCTTTTGGAGGATCGTAATCATCCTCTGTCACTTCGTAAACAACACCTAAGCACCTCGGTTCACCCTCGACCATCTGCTTCGTCTCTATAATCCCCGAATCTTTCTAGGGGGGTTGATCAAGCTCGTTCTTCGAGCAAGTAAAGCTCCGTTCTCAAGCATCGATGAGGACCAAGATCGAGGTTGGCAAGGGAGATTCGTTCGGGTGAAAACCAAAGACCTCATTCCTTCCGAATTTCTATCATTCCCCGAAAAGTGGAACGCATACCGTGAGTCTTTTCCTTCTTGAGTATTTGGCATTCCCTTTTATTCTTTTCCTAATTGCTTGTGTTTATCGTTCTGCAGCGGTTGCCCAGGTTCCTAAAGCAGTTCCCCGCTTCAAGGAGCGGATCGAGGGGATCTGCAAACAGATGTCCTACTTTGAGCGCGCATGACGCAAGCTCTCGAAGGGCAAGTGGGAGGTCCACCCGTGGTGAGGCTCTCTCCCAAAGGATTACACTCATACACTTGACTTGTATTTCGCTAAGTCTTCTTCCTTCTCACAGGTTTGCCTAAGACTATCGAGCTCAGGCCGTTGGATGAGGATGAGGACCCGTCCTCGCTCACCGAACCCTCCGCTTCGAGACAGCGGGGGGCTGCCACAAAGGAGGAGAAAAATAAGAAGAAGAGGAAATCCTCGGGCTCCCCGAATGCCTAGGTGAAGAATAAGAGAGTGGCCATCCGGGTCCAAAAAGCAACAAAAAGAGCACCAAGGCCAGGTTACCGGACCATAATTCCCTCTACCGCCTCAGGGATTATCCCGAGGATGACGACCTTGAGTTCATTGCTCACGAGTAGAGCATCAGCGAGGGGGAGCAAGCGGCAACTGGTAAAGGTGGCCAAGAGGTCGATTCCCCTCTATATCGGGAACCAAAAGGAGAGTCGGAGGCCACGACCTCCCGAGAAGTCGCCCCTGCCCCGAAAAAGGTAGCTGTTGTCATCGACATCGCGGAGACGCTGTCCCATACTGAGTCCATGTTCGAAGAGGCTCAAGTTGACAAAGAGAAGTCAAACGAGACGACACCGGGTCCAGATGATGCCCCCAGCATGTTCTTCGACGACATGAATATGACCGCGTTGGAGGACTACTCTAGGCTTGATCACCTGGAGGTCCCAAAAAAGGATGTGCCATCGGGAGCGAGCGAGCCGAGCTCGAGCCCAGAACTAGTGAGGCAGTTCCCTGCCTCGAGTGTGGATCCCGACAGTAAGACAACAGTCGTTCTTACTATCCCCGCGGACGCCCGAGCGCTGTCCGCTCTGGTGGGCGTGGCCAGCTACCTTCGTTGCCTTGTGACCGAGGAGGACCAGGCAAAGATGAACGAAGTAGACACATCGAGCCTCTTTAACGAGGCGCAACAGGCATTGAACCGGGTAGGACATCTATCCTTCGTATCCTTCACGGATTTTTGCTTAACATGTTCTAATGACCTCATTATTTTTCAGGCTTCGGTGCTTCATCGTGAAAGCTTCCTTTGCTCTCGCTTGGAATCAGTCAGCTCGAGTTCGAGCTCAAAGAGCAGATCTGAAAGGACATATATAAGGCTATCAGTGAACAACAAGACGAGGCTCTTAAGGATCTCCCAACTCTCCGGGCCGAGCTGGAAAAGGCTCAGAAGGAGGCCTCGACTGTGAAATGGGAACATGCCAATCTGATCGAGAAGGTAAGGATCTTTGATGCTAAAAATGAGAAGCTACTCGTGATGACTAACAATGCAACTTCACAGGTCCAAGAGAAGATAGACTTGATTGAACAACTTCAAGCTGAGATAGATGAGTTCAAGGCCACGACCGAGGTGTTGAGGGGTAGGATGGACTTGCTGGCTTCGGAAAAAGAGGCTATAAAAGAGGAGCTGGCGTCGGTCAAGTACCAGCTCCGGGTGGCAAAGGACAAGGCCAACAAGTGGTCTCGGCTAAATAATGAACTTCGGGTACCAATGAACTTCGGGTACCAATGAACTTAACCGTCACTTAACGGGATGCCCTCGGCCAAGAATACACTACGCTGAGGTCCAATTTGGAGGCAACTTTGATCAATTCCTCCGTTGTCAAGAAAATGCTAGCCCAATATAAGGCTGATGTGGAGATAGTCGAGGCCCGCTTAAAGATAAAGAACGAGTATGTAAAGCGGCTATCCCGGAGAGAGACCCTCGAAGAGATTCACGCCCAAGGTTTTGACCTGTCGGCCGAAATCGAAGAAGCCAAGAGACTCAAGGCAGAGGCAAAGGAACTCTATGAGCCTGAGGGTCCCGAAGGCTCCGAAGGTTCCGAGAGTTCCGACGGTTCAGGTGATGAGTCGAGCCCTAGTGAAGGCCAGGTGTAAATGCTTTAGTTCTTTTATTTGTTTTCCCTTGTATTTTTTTGTTAATCTTGAGGCCGTTTTGTTGTGCCTTTGTAAATAAATTTTTCAACATATAAAATTTCCCCTTTGACAATATCATATCTTTACTTTTCAGCGTCTCTTTGCAATTTTTCATTTGTGTATCATTCTTAGTGCCTTAGCATAGAATCGAACGTAATTTAGAGTATCCGTTTTTTTGGAGGTTCCTATGGGGCCCGATTTGATGGCAATTCCGGACTACTCATGGCTTCGAGATTTCAATAAAATCGAAGGCCTTTAAGATGCTTAAGTGTTTTAGATGGTGTTTTTGCCGAGAGTAACCTTTTAATAGGTTTTCATTATACATAAGGGCCTTACTTTCTGAGTACAGTCTTCGGATGCCTCCGAGGCATTTTTAGGGTGGCCGTAGCCTTTCGTATTAGGGCACTGCCTATTAGGCTTGGTGCCTCCGGGATTCGATAGCCCGGGTTATCAGAAATTTTTATCGGATGACAGTCCCCGAGTAGGGGTAGCCCGTGGGCTTTAGGATCTAGGATCAAAGAAGTGAAATGTATAGTAATAAAGTATAAGGGAAACAGAGATTTCTTTCATTCTTTAATATGTATGCTACATGATCGGAGGCGCATAGGCCTTATGACGTGGCTGGAGTGGGATACATGGGTACGATTAGTATGACCGTTTGACCCTTACAAATGAATCCTAATTGCCAAGCCTTGTCTTTTAACAAATAAAATTTTCCCTTTCTAAGGATCCTAACCTAGAGGTAATGGCTCCCAGTATTTGAAGCCGAACTTGTAAAGGCTCGGATACTGTTGAGTTGGTGCAAACGATCATCAATTTTGGTTTAAGGCCGGTCTTCAAAACTAAGGTAGCACTTTTTACTGTTGCCTCGTTAAAAACCTTACCGAAAAACCCACTCCGGGACAAAATCGGTTCAAGGAAAAAAGAGTACAACACGTGCTTTCAGACGTAATAGCCACATTCGTCCCTGGCTGAGTACCTGCATACGTTAGTCCGTAATGTAACTAAATTAAAAAGGAATTAAGTTTGCACCTTAGCAGTTGTACTGTTTCAAGTGTGCCACGTTCCAGTTGCTCGATAGTTGTACACCGTTTCCCGATTCGAGTTTATACGAGCCTTTGTCGATTATTCTGACGACTCGATACGGTCCTTCCCAATTCGGGCCTAGTTCATTTAGGTTCGTGGTGTGTAATGTTACCTTTCTTAATACCAAGTCTCCGACTTGAAAATGTCGGGAGTTAGCTTTTCTGTTGTATTATCTCCCTACTCGTTGCTTCTGTGCGGCCAACCGGACCAGGGCAGCTTCCTGCCTTTCATCCAATATTCCAGGCTCATGGTCATGGCCTCGCCGTTTGACTCTTTGATAGCATACTGGAACCTGAGGCTCGGTTCCCCTACCTCGACTGGTATTAAGGCTTCCACTCCGTAGACAAGAGAGAATGGGGTCACCTCGGTATTCGACTTCGAAGTCGTACATTATGCCCACAGGACTTCGGGCAAGATTTCCTTCCACTTTCCTTTCGGACCGGTCAACCTCTTTTTCAGGTTTTGAAGTATAGTTTTGTTCGTCGATTTTGTTTTCTCGTTCCCACTAGGGTGGTAAGGCGTTGATAATACCTTCTTGATCTCGTGGTCTTCGAAAAACTTACTTACCTTGCTTCCGACGAATTATTTTCCGTTGTCGCAAACGATCTCGACTGGTATCCCAAATCGACAGATTATGTGATCACTAATGAAGTCGATGACTTCTTTCTCCCAGACCTTCTCGAATGCCTGAGCCTCGACCTATTTGGAAAAATTATTGGTCATGAATAGTATGCATTGGACTTTACCGAGCGCCCATGGCAGGGGACCGATGATGTTCATTCCCCACTTCATAAACGATCATGGTGACAAGACCGGGTGGAGCATCTCTCCCGGTTGATGAATCATCGGGGCGTGTCTTTGGCACTCATTGCATTTTCGCACACAGTCTTTCGCATCCTTCTCCATTTCATTCCAGTAGTAGCCAACTCTGATTAGCTTCCGAACTAAGTATTCTGCCCCCTAATGGTTCCCGCAAGTGCCCTTGTGAACTTCTTTCATGGTGTATTCGGTCTCTTCCGGTCCTAAGCATCTGGCTAGTGGGTCGAAAGGATCTCTTGAACAATTCCTCTTCGACTAAGCTAAATGTGGCAGCTTTGGTGCGTAGGGCTCTCGATTCCTTGAGATCCGAAGGCAATTCTCCTCTAATCAGGTAGTCTATGTATTTGTTTCTCCAATTCCAAGTCAAACTTGTCGAGTTTACTTCGGCGTGACCTTCTTCTACCACCGAGCTCATAAGTTACCACTGACCCCGAGTTGAATTCATCGGAGTCAACAGACGATCCCAAGTTGGCTAGTGCATCAGCCTCACTATTTTGATCTCGGGGTACATGCTGTAGAGTCCATTCCTTGAATTGGTGCAGGGTCACCTGCAATTTGTCCAAGTACCTCTGCATTCGTTCTTCTTTTACTTCGAACTTTCCGTTGACTTGATTTACGACGAGGAGGGAGTCGCATTTGGCTTCGATCACTTCGGCCCCGAGACTCTTAGCCAGTTCTAGACCTGCAATCATGGCCTCATACTCGGCTTCATTGTTAGTCAATTTTACAGTTCTAACAGACTGCCTAATTACGCTTCCCGCAGGTGATTTTACCACAATACCGAGCCTGAAACCCTTCGCGTTAGAGGCACCATCCATGAATAAGGTTCAGATTCCCGAATTAGCCCCCGTGGTAAGCAGTGATTCCCTTTTGACTTCGGGTATTAAGGCTAGCATAAAGTTGGCCACGAGGTTTGCCAAAATCTGACATTTTGGTAGTTCGGGGTCAGTACTCGATATCATACCCGCTAATCTACACAGCCCATTTGGCCAGGCGGCCCGAGAGCTTGGGCTTATGCATGATATTCCTCAGTGGGTAAGAGGTCATGACACATAAGGGTGGCATTGAAAGTACGATTTTAGCTTTCTGGAAGCGCTTATCAAGGCGAGCACTAACTTTTCTAGGTGAGGATACCTTGTTTCGGCATTGCCTAGGGTTTTACTGACATAGTAAATAGAAAATCGCATACCTTCTTCCTCCCAAACTAAGACACCACTTATCGCCACCGCAAAAACTGCCAAGTAGAGGTACATCTGTTCGTCTGCCTTTGGAGTGTGCATCAAAGAGGTCCCGGTAGGTTTCGTTTGAGTTCTTCCAAGCTCGTTAGAATTCTGAAGTCCAGGAAAAATTATTCTTCTTTTTCAATAGTGAGAAAAATCGATGGCTCTTGTCTGATGACCTCGAGATGAACCGGCCCAGTGCTGCTATACGCCCGGTCAGTCTTTGAAAGCCTTGATGTTGTCCACTACGGTGATGTCCTCTATGGCCTTTATTTTGTCGGGGTTGATCTCTATTCCTCAATTAGATACCATGAACCCGAGGAATTGCCCAAACCAACCCCAAATGCGCACTTCTCTTGGTTTAGCTTCATGTTGTATTTCCTTAGTATGTCGAAGGTTTACTGAAAATGTTTTAAATGGTCCTCTTCTCGCAGGGACTTGACCAACATATCATCAGTATAAACTTCCATTGATTTTCCTATTTGTTCTTCGAACATCCGGTTTACTAGGGGTTGGTAGGTGGCACCAGCGTTTAAGGCTGTGGCCCACGGTGGGCCTGGCCCACGAACGGCCCGGGACCGCGGGCCTGGCGGGTCTAACGGGCCTGTGGTCCGGGCCCTAGCGGTCCTAGGCCTCAAACGGGTAAAAGCCCGCGACGGGCCGGGCTGCGCAAAAAGGCCCGCCAGGCCCGGACCGCCAGGCGGGCCTGGGCCGGGCCCAGCGGGCCCAACGGTCATTTTTTTAAATTTTTTTTTTTTTTTTTTTTTTTGGGCCAACG
>MCJB01050441.1:330105-354889 GCA_002018475.1 Nicotiana obtusifolia
AAACCGTTAGGCCCGGCCCGTAGCGGGCCGGTCCCTACCCACGAGCCCGCCAGGCCCGGGCCCGCTAGGACCGGGCCCGCCAGGCCCAGGCCCGTCTCAGGCCCAGGCCCGCCAGGCCCGTTTGGCCCAGGCCCGTGGTGGGCCACACCCTTACCAGCGTTCTTTAATCCGAACGGCATTATATTATAGCAGTAGGTGCCGAATTTTTTTATGAAAGAAGATTTTTCTTGATTGTCTGGATCTATTCAAATTTGGTAGTACCCGGAGTAGGCATCAAGAAAACTGATTATCTCGTGCCCGGCCGTCGCGTCGATCATTCAATCGATGTTAGGCAAAGGGAAAGAATCCTTTGGGCATGCCTTATTTAGATCTTTATAATCCATACACATCCTTAGTTTATTTTCTTTTTTAGGTACTACCACTATGTTAGCTAACCATCCAGGTATTTAACTTCCCGGATGGATCCTATTTTTAGAAGTTTGGATATCTCATGCTGGATGAATGCATGTTTGATCTCGGACTGTGGCCTTCTCTTCTGCTTAACCGGATGGAACTTTGGGTCCAAACTCAACTTATGAGTGGTTACCTTTAGTGGGATCCCTGTCATGTCAAGATGGGACCAAGCAAAACAATCGGCATTAGCTTTAAGAAAATCAATAAGTTTTTTCCTGAGCTGGGGGGTTAACCCCGTGCCCAGGTATACCTTTCGATCTGGTAGATGCTCGATTAATATAACTTGCTCAAATCGAGAGCTATGAATGATCTCGGGACACTCTAATCGTCCTCGCCATCGCTCCTTGTTCTTCTTGTTTCTCCAGTTTGGCTGAGGCCGATATTAGTGATTGCTATCTAATCTCTTCTGTTTTGGTCGGTTCTGCACTTCTTGATGTTGAAACCGCAGGCACCGAGATTACTTTGTCGACAGCAAATATTTCCCTTGCGGCCGGCTGTTCTGCGTAGACCGTTTTGATTTAAGCGCCTGGTGCAAGGTCGAAGGTATTGCTCTCATGTTGTGGACTCATGGCTTTCTAAATAGAGCGTTGTACCTCATATCCCTTTCGATCACATAAAACTTTGTTTCTTGAATTGTCCCGGCAGTGTTTACCGGCAAAGTTCTCTCCTTTCGTGGTCTCACACGCCATGTTGAATCCATTCAATACCTGGACTGCCGGTACAATTTGTAACTCCAATTGCTCTACGACCCTTGATATGATGATGTTGGCTGATCCACCTGGATCAATCAGCACATGTTTAACCCGATATTTATTGATAAGTACAGATATTACTAGTGCATCATTGTGAGGCTGTACGATGTCCTCGGCATCTTCGTCGTTGAATGAAATGGCTCCCTCCGGAACGTAATCCCAATTGGATTTTTCCCTCGTAATAGATACTTTAGTGCATTTTATTATTGGCCCTTGAGGGACTTCGACCGCCCCAATGATCATGTTGATCACGTGCTGAGGCTCCTTTTGCTCGACCTGTTTGTTGGTGTCCTTATTTCTGAAGTGGTTTTTGGCTCATTCACTTAGGAATTCTCGGAGGTGCCCATTGTTGAACATTCGAGCAACTTCTTCTCTTAGCTGTCGGCAATCTTCGGTCCTATGACCGTGAGTGCCGTGATAATTACACATCAAGTTAGGATCTCTCTGGGCTAGGTCGGACTACAATGGTCAGGGCCACTTGGTGTCTTTGATACGCCCTATGGCCGACACGATGCTTGTAGCGTCTACGTTGAAGTTATATTTCAATAATCCTGGTGCCTCCATGTCACACCCCTTTTTTACCTCTAAACCCCTTTAAAATAAATAAAGTGATTTTAAAAGCTCAAAAGGGTTTTCAATTGAAAGTGACGAAAATATTTGTTTAAAAGGAATTTTCTCTGAGTCGCCACTTGGCATATAATCTAGGTGTGTCAAGTCAGTATTTAAAATCAATTTTTCCTTAAAAACACATTTGACTCTAAACCAGTTTGCATCAGAGATTCTAAGTAAGGTGGTTCATTTAACTCAGAGAGAAGGTGTTAGGCACTCCCCAAGTCCCGTGAAAAATACGGTTGCGCACTTGATCCGGTTGGCTTTAAATAGTACTCAGATTGAGATGAAAACACAAAAAAGTGAAAATAAACACATAGGAGGCTCGAGGTCATCCCCACCTACTAAAAGCAAAATAAGAGAAAAGCATGGAAAGTACTAAAAGAGAATATACTAAAAGTTCTAATCTATCCTACATTATGCCTCCTTCACGATGTAGCCTCGGCCTCCGCTTACATTCACTTTGGGGTATACTCGGATAAAAATGTATACAAAATCCACGGGGCATTCCCCTGAACATAAACTAAAGGGGACAACCTCTCGCCTCACAGACTAAAACAAGAAATATCCTAAATTGCTTACCCAAGTGTTGACGGCCTAAACATGCTACTAGCGAATTAACTAAATAAAGTAATTAAACAATTAAGGCTAGTTGTTATGCCAGATTCATGGTTAAAGTCCAACTTTAACTTTTAATGTCATTGCCAGATGATCCAATTGACTCAAACGATGAGGTTTAACCATCGACCATACTAATCAATTCAACATGATCCAAACAGAATAATTTCGTATCCTAATTACAAAACCACCGAATTCAAACATCAACTTCACTTAGTCTTAAAGTTACATTCTAAGCTCTAAATCAACTAATTAAAAATATGAATGAAACGATATCTAAAGAAAATTGCAAACCCATGTGAAATTCATATCAACAGAGTGCATTCAGGGAAGATAACACAAATTCATTCACACAATAACTAACAATAACAGATTTAAGGCTTAAGTGTTAGAAATGGACCTTTATTGAATCTATTAGTCAAAGAGATAAGAGAGAACCTCAGGAGCCGAAGCTCTTTGAATCTGAAGATGTT
The DNA here is from genome assembly GCA_002018475.1 of Nicotiana obtusifolia. Lineage (NCBI taxonomy): Eukaryota > Viridiplantae > Streptophyta > Magnoliopsida > Solanales > Solanaceae > Nicotiana > Nicotiana obtusifolia. The sequence continues at coordinate 333,011 of MCJB01050441.1, forward strand.
TTAAGACCGAAAACCTTGGACGGCGACAACCTTGATGGAACCTTGCCGGAGAAACTCAAATTCGCCGACGAACTCGAACTCTACTCGACCTAGAGGACACTGAAGCTCAAAGAGCAGGTCAGAACTTTGCGTTCGGATCTTTTTGAGTTGTGCAGTATAATTTTTAGATTTGCTGCTCTGTTTTTGTAAAAATGAAGCGGAAAAAATATGATTACGGTATTTAGGTGATTCACGGTGGAGAGGGGTTAAGAATCGATGGTTTTGGATGAAACAGTGGTTGGTGTTAGTGAATGCACATAGTATTAAACTAAAGAAAATGAAAGAATGATGTAGTCTCATGGAGAAAACATGGTAAGGATTGGGCGAACTTACGGCGCTAGGAATTTCTCCTCTGTTTCTCTCAAAGAAATTTTGCTGGCTCAAAATCGTGTGGTCCCCCCCTAGTAAAAATACCGTGTCCTTTTTTGATGAGGGTCTCAAAAATGCCAAAATCAGAATTGGGAAAAAGAAGAATAAAATTTGTTATGGAAGAGATTCTCTCAATTGGAAGGTGGTCACGTGAATAGGGTGAAAAAGTGGGAAGATGGGATCGCTTCCAATTTCCTTTCTTGCTTTTGTTTTGCTTTTCCATTCTTTGATTTCGTTCTTTCCCTTTTCGTTTCTTTCTTCTCTTTGTTTTTGTTTTTGTTTTTGTTTTTGATAATGAAATAAAATATTAAAAAAAGCTCAAAAATACCAATAGCTAAAATCCTAGTACGTGACTTCTTCCTTTCTTCTTTTTTTCATTTTGTTAAAACTAAATAACTTGAAAATTACTAGAAAAAATACTAATTAGCTAGAATAGAGGAAAATATTTTTGTAGTTTTTATTTTTTTAAGATAAAATAAAGAAAAAAAGTTTAAAATAGACAAAATAGTAGTGTTAGACCTAGAACTAATATCTACGCACTAAAAGTTGCGATATTTCAGAGAGGATAAAAAATTACATGTTTACACTCCATATTCCCGAGCAACCTGTCGAGACCATTCTTGCTCATCAAGCCCCGGCCACTGGGCTCCCGATCACTTCTCTTCTCGTTTCTTGCTGGCTGACGTTATGGTTGATATCGATTTCGAACCGGTCTTAGATCTTGATCAACGTCTCTCTTAGATCTATCATCGGTCTTGATGGGGTAAACAGAACCAGAAGGGGCCCCGAGTTGGTCGTCGTCGACCTTGATCTTTGACTGGTACCTGTTGTGGACATTGGCCCGGGTTACCGCCGGGTACTCCACCAAATTTTGTTTTTACTATTGAGAGGCCACAAAACTTGGGGGTTGAGCCCCTGAGTGAATGCCTGAACGACCCAATCATCTGCAATCGGTGGTAGGTCCATCCGTTTCATTTGGAATCTTGACACGAACTCTCTGAGCATCTCGTAATCCCTTTGTTTGACCTTGAAAATATCTGACTTTCTGGTATCGACCTTGATGGACCCCACATGGGCCTTTATGAAAGCATCTGCGAGCATAGCAAACGAGTCAATGAAATTAGGAGGCAAGTTGTGGTACCATATCATCGCTCCCTTGGACAAGGTTTCCCCAAACTTTTTTAGCAATACTACCTCGATCTCATCATCCTCTAAATCGTTGCCTTTGATCGCGAGAGTATAGGAGGTCACATGCTCATTTAGATCTGTTGTCCTATTATATTTGGGAATGTCGGGCATATGAAATCTCTTTAGGATCAAATTTGGAGCCGTGCTCGGAGGAAAGAGCTTCTGGATAAATTTTTTGGAGTCCGGTCCCTTCAATATCGGGAGTGCTCCGTGGATCTGATTGACCCTAGAGTTGTATGTTTTCACTTTCTTGTCGTTGGCCTCAATCTTTTTCTCGCTCGACTCCACCCATTTTGTTGACGCTTCGAGCATATTCATCACCTCCGAAGTTACCCGGGGCTCGTCTTCACCCGTCTCTCGATAATTTGTTCTTCTCTTCAAGTGTTTTCCTGGGATTGTTCAGGTTCAACCCTATTCTGGGCGTGGCTTTGATTCTGCAGCTGTGCTATTGCTGTTTGTTGAGCCTGCAATATTTCAAAAATCAGCCGTAGACTCACCCCATCACCTTCACCTTCGGGCATTTCTCGAGCTATTGGTCGAGGTCCCCCGTGAACACTTTTTTCAGGATCAGTTGGCAAATTGATTGTCACGCCCGAACCTAGGCTTGGATGTAACACGAAATTCGGTGCTTGACTACATTTGACCGAGCGAACCAATTGGCTGGTTGAATCAACATGTGATATCATAACATACTGAATGCGGAAGATAAACTAACACATGTTGATATACTGAAAGCCTGAATGATATAAATCAAAGTACGAAAATACTAATACAAGTTTGAAACATATCTGTAGATAACATTGCTTAACATGAAAAGCCTGCGACTCTGTCTAACTGTTACTCTAGTCTATGAAGCCTCTAAAAAAGTACTGAAAACACTGACTATCTATAGATACTGAAAGACTGTAAGGTAATGATAATGCCCCGAAAGAATTGGGGCTCACCAAATATCTGGTACAAGAATCCTAGCGCTCTGAATCATCAACCTGTAAATCATTAGCTGCATCGTGAGATACAGGCCCCGGGCAAAAGGGACGTCAGTATATTTGAATTGCACTGGTATGTAAAACAATTGAAAGAAAGAACTGTAAATACTAAAATTAAAATTGAACTGATAACTGATAATTGGGAATTGATAACTGGTAAACTGATAACTGAACAAGGAAGTAAGGATATGAATACTCCCTCTTCTGAATGATGAATCATATGTTTATCTGAATAAATAAACTGCGGTTTCAGGCCCAATATATATGTGCACAAACTGCGGCCTCGAGTCCAAGTATGCGTATATATAACTGCGACCTCAGCCTTAAAGTTGCATAAAGCATAAACTACGGCCTCAGGCCCAAAGATGCATAAAGCATAAACTGCGGCCTCAAGCCCAAAGATGCATAAAGCATAAACAGCGGCCTCAGGCCCAAATACAGGTGTTCAATATTTAGGGATTTAAAATCAGGAACTGAGAATCAAACTGCAATACGTGATGCTGAAATACTAAATCATACTGAGTTACGTGATACTGAAATGCTGAATGGGACTAGACTGAGACATGTATTCATGAACTGATTATGAAAATTGAAACTTCAACTGTTTATGACATGTTGAGTAATTTAGACTAAGACTTATGGGCATCAAACACAAGTCTATATTGATTACTCACTGAGCTCACAACGTTCAGAATGAAAGTCATGAACGAATTTTAATGCTAGAGAATAGAAGTTCTGCAATCATTCAAGGAATTACATAGCTAGAGATAGAAGTTCTGCAACCATTCAAGGAACTAAGCTTAATTATATTTCTGAAGCAATTAGTAACATTGTAAAAGAAACGTAGTGTAGGGAGATTTATTAATATTCCCAAACATAAAGAGTTAGCTTCACATACCTTGACTTTGGTCTTTTTAAGTGTATCGCAGTAATCACCGCTTCGTTCAATGATAATCTATGCCAATATATATCAAGAAGAACCAATATTAGCCCTAATGCTCATGTTTTAGTCATTTAGGCATTTTATCAAACACCTTATGGGCGAAAAGCTTCATAACCCTTATTAACGGTATTTTCTTCATCCAATTCTCATTCTACCTCTTCCAGGTGGTTCTACAATCCCAAATAGATGTAACTAACACCATTTTTCATCACCCAAATGATTATAATAATCTTTAGTCAACAACCCAAAACCCTAGCATAGTTCATATGATTCTCTTTATCAAACCCATTTACTATTCTCCCAAGAACTCATCAATTCACAACTATAAATGATTAGAGAGTAAAGACATTACCTTTTTGAAGTTCAATCCTCTTGAATTCAATTTCTAGGGTTTCTTTTCTCAACACTGATGTCTCAATCGAATATATAATGATTTGAAGGGTTTACCCATGTTAATAAGGTGTTGGAGAATTAGAATTAACATAGAATCATCGTTAGAACTTACCATGGATGATGGAGGGACCTTGGGGGAGTTAGGTTCTTGAGAGCTTCCTTTTCTAGAGTAAATTTCGTGTTTTGGAGTGTGGGGGACGAGCTAAGTCTTTAAAATAAGTGTAGATGACCCAAAATTGAGGACGAAATAAAAGTAGCTCGGAAAAACATCATCGGCGCAGGGTATTATTAGAGGCGCCAAAATAATAGTGCAAGGCACTATCAGAGGCAACAAAACTACACAGCCTTGCACTGTCAGGGGCGCTAAGGTTAATGCCCTAGACAGTGCCTTGCAAAGTCTAAGGCTGTGAGTTTTCATGGTCTTGCACTGTCTAAGGCTGTGAGTTTTCATGGCCTTGCACTGTCTAAGGCTATAAGAAGGACCTCCTATAAACTTAGTCGATACTATCAAATTGTAAGCACCTTACTCGCTGTCTTGATTTCAAAACAATAATTTCCACCCATACTCATCCTGATAGCGCTTCACACGCCTAAAAGGTCACATTAATACTCATTTAACGCATCCATACCTAATCTGAATTTATGGAGTGTTACGTTGATGTTGATGGCCACCTGCAAGTTAGAATCGACCGGGTCAGTGGCTGGTACACCGTTGGGATCGGCGGGAAGCACATCATTACTGGGCACCATATTATTATTTTCACCGTGATGGTCTGACTCAGCATCAACGTTTAAGTGAGCCGACTAAGAGCTTTGACATTTTAAGGCTGACCTGGAATTAAGATTTCAAAGAACAAGCGTAAAATAGGGTGTATTATGGAGATTCGTATCAAATCACCACTATTATCCTTATTCCCATGGTGAGCGCCAAACTGTTTACCCCAAAATTGGGTAATAATTAAATTTATACGCGATTTAAATGATACGTGATTTAATTCAACATGAATAATTAAGAATAACTGATAAATGAGTTAAAGACGAAATAAACGATCAAACCAATCGCAATGTTATGACCAAACCTGATTTTAGATTGAACAGTGAGCTCGCCCTTGATTGGACCTTCGGTTTAAGCCCAATCGCGAATGAAGAAAAGAACAAGTGAGTAATGCCTTTTACAGTAGCTAGAAGACAAAAGTAAACTTTTATTGCTTTGAATTGTATGTTACAATGTGTCAAACTAAATAAAAACTTTTCCTTTATATAGTAGAAGAATTTCAGTCCTTGAATAAGTCTAAAAAAGTTAAAAATCTTTTTTTTCGGTAATTGTTAATCCATAATCGATATCAAACGAGATTCGCACCTTGATATCCGGTTGAGGGCGCATATTACGGCCTCTTATCCGTCATGTATAACCATTTACCATGTCTCTCGAGGTCCAGAACTTATGCTCGGTCCGGGGTGCGTCGCTTTAGCATGTCCGATATATTATTCATTCTTCCTGGGTATCGATATGAAGGGTTTATGGTCTCGATTACAATGTCGCGGATTTGTGCTCCCCTTTTGTTCTCTCATCGAGGAATCGGGGTAGATATTGCCCCCGATTTTACCCGTACACAATATATATATGTCTATGTAAGTTTTGATGAAGTATTCACTATTTCGACTCTAGGAAAGAAACCGAGCGCGAGAGGAGCATTGTTTAATAATAATTGAAAAGGTTCTAGTGATGATGGCTTGACAACCCCACTACGGCAGCAAGTATAGCAATCACCAGAACATGCCATCTTAGTTTCTCTGTATAAACAGTTTGAGATGTTCTTCATCAGCTGGATTTCTTATTGGCTTTATTCTTTTTCATGTAACAGACTAACATCAACTAGGGAACTTATGTTATTCTGCAGCCTTTATCTTTTAACAAATTGGCTCCAAAAAAATTACAAATAATACAACCAAATAGATTCCGGCCCCAACCTTCAGCAAGCAAAAATTGCACATGAGACCAGCAGATTAACATATCTCTGTCAAGTGGTGTTAATATATATTTCTTTGTTTGAATAAAATTTATATATGTGCTTAACAACAAATCCGATGAAGCGGTGTCAGATGACACTGCTTAGGCCTTAGTGCATCCACATCGACACTCACGAAGCACATAGAATCATAAATATATTGGAAGATTTTGGAATATTGAGAGTGGCCTTCTTCAGCTCCCAAATAGATAAGGGAATAAAATCAAGAGATGAGGAATAGGGGAGATGGGGTCAGGTCTAAAGTTATCAGGTAGCAGTGCTAACGTCAAACCTGGGGTCTGAAGCTTTCCTCATTTCCTTCTTCTCCAAAGCTACAAATGACTAGAAATCTTCATGCAAAAATATTACACAAGGAAAACATGAAAAAGTTCAACAAACAAACATGAACAAAAGTTTTGGCTTGTTAATTTGATCTTAAAGATTGACTAAGCTGGTGTCTTATTCTACTCTCAAGAAACTTAGTTAACTTGTTATTAATTATCACTTGATGCACAATAGGGGTGGGCATAATACCAGCCAAACCGTAAATTTTTATTATTCATTTTCGGTTTAATAGATTATTCGATTGGTTTGTAGTTTACAAATTATTAATTTCGATGTTCGGTGCGGTTTACAGTTTTGGTGTCTCGATCGTCCGGTTAATTGAAAAGTCAAACTATGCTATATGGAATAATAATAATATACTAATATGCTCTGAAAATAATAATTGAAAAGTCGAACTTGTGGACTCCTGAAAGCACAATTTGGACCCTTAGTCAACTGGCCAAGTAGCCCTACTATCATTAACAGGTAATTGACTAATTGAGAACTCACAGATATTATCAAATTCATTAGATTTTAGGACTTTAGGGTTCACTTCATTTCCATCCGCAAAGTTGCTGCTACAACATCTCTTATATACATACACACACGTTCCCCACATTTTAAATTTTATAATGTAGTAAACATGTTAGAATTTGTAGAGCATAAGTAGAAAAAAAAACAGCCAAATATGGCAACCCATAATCGACCGAACAAAAACCGAAAACCAACTGAACCGTAGTTTGTAATACTGAACCAAACAAAGTTGTATTGGTTCGATTGTTGGTACACCAAATAAATAACCGAACCAAACTTCTTGCAAACCGCACCGCACCGACTGACGCCCACCCCTAATGCACAATCAAACTCTTTTTCCCCATAAACATGTCTAAAAAAGAAAAAACTATCTATGTCTGTAAGGGCACATTTCACTAACATCGCAAATTTGCAATTCACTAAGCTACATGGCAATTGCAACATATAGGGCAAATTACAGATTAGCTGTAAACCACATAACATGATACTTTACATCTGATTTTACAACCCAAAAAAGTTTCGTGCACTATACAAGTTTAATGGATTTGGCATCTCACTTTGTCCCATCAATACTCTTAAATCTTTTCAGAAAATCTACCTGCAATTGAGATTGTACTAATATAATCAGCAAGCAGGTCATGATAAGCACATGAAATTCTAAGATGATCACAAACCAAAAGAAGTAAAAAGAAAATGAAAGTCAAGAACATAATTTACCTAGAAACAATCTACTAACACCAAAAATGCCATGTTTACTTAAAGGTGAGATAGGAACAGAAAACAATACAAGAGTCAACAATGTGTCAAAAACTGCAACTAGCTTATTTTAAGGAAAGAAATCAACCCAAGTACACGGACATACCAAGACAGTACCCTCTACTAAAACATTTCAACAAGAACCTCACTTGAGAAAGAATTTTGTATCTACGGAAGTATGATCCTTATCAAAGAACAAATCCCACTTGAGAAAGAATTTTGTATCCTCAAAATATTTGACTCTGTGCACATCCCTAACTGGAGTAAACAAGTAGTCCCCAATACTAAAGTCATAATTCTCCCTGTTAGTCAAACTCCACACCTATTTACTTCCTTTTAACACCATAAGTTCATTGCCAAAGATGTAATAATATGTTGCCCAATGAACTAATCACTGATATCCTTGAAAGACTTCATGTGAAGTCCCTCTTATGATTGAAGTGTGTTTCAAAATATTGGATTTCTTTAATCTCTAGCCCTCAATTTGTCAACACCCATCTTAGTCTTTCAGCTAAAGATTACTCCCGCCATAGATTGCTATTGAAATTAAACTACAATTTTAAACATTGTTCTGTTAGCTCTTTATTTGATGAGGTTGTTATTGAGACATTTGATTTGTCTTCTCAATGGGTTGGATCGCTTGGTTCTGTGGAATCCATCAACTAGAAGTTCAAGCAACCGCCTGACCTTATGCCTACGCAGACAGATTATTACAACTTTAATTGCGGTTTTGGATATGATGAGGTTCATGATGATTATAAGGTAGTGAGTATTTTCTGTACATCCACTCAGAGCTATGTCTGTGTATATAGTTTAAAAATTGAATCTTGGAGAAGACTTAATTTTCAACTTGTGAGCTTGAGATGAAGAAATTACAGCAATGGAGGTTGAAGATGATAGCTATAGAGCATTAGGAAATGGAAGCTACCAAAAGAAAGAGTTTGAATAAATTTTGTGTATTATTCTCTAATATGTACATTTGTTATATACAATGCTAACTTCCACTAACCAACTCATGACAACTCACTAATAGCTCACTCAGTTAACTAACTAACTAACTAACTAACTCTTAACAAATAATTAACACTACTCCTAACTATAGTTAACTCCACTTAACTCCACTACCTCTAACTATAGTTAACTCCTGGACTCATCAAGTAACTCCACTCTCAAAACTCTCCCTCAATCTGTTAGGTGCAAATACATTAAGCACTCCTAGCTTGGAAAGCAGATATTCATGCTGTGATCTCAACAATGCTTTAGTCAGAATGTCCACTTGTTGCTTATTTGAACTTATATGATGTGTCTGCATTAACCCTTACTGAATCTTTTCCCTTAAGAAGTGACAATCCACTTCTACATATTTTGTCCTCTCATGATATACTGGATTATCTGCAATTTATAATGCTACTTTGCTATCACAATATAATTCAACAGGTTCCCTTACTTCAGCTCCTAGCTTATTAAACAAACTAATTAGCCACATAAGTTCTGATAGTGTAAAAGCCATGCTCCTGTACTCTGATTCTGTTGAGCTTCTTGATACTGTAGTTTGTTTCTTTAATTTCCAGGCAACGAGTGATTCACCATACTTCACTATAAAGCCTCTAATTGATTTCCTGGTGTTTGGCCATGATGCTCAATCAGCATCACATAATGCTATCAATGTGTTGCACTTCTTACTACTCATTAGTACTCCCATTCCAGGTGCCATCTTCACATATTTCACTACCCTTAAGGCTGCTTCCCAGTGGGATCTTTTAGGTTGTTGCATGAATTAGTTAAGAGCCTGTACTGCATAGGCAATGTCTGGTCTAGTCATGGTCAGATACAACAGTTTTCCAATCAAATTCTAATACTGCCATTTGTCCTCCAACAACTCATCCTCTGTGGTTCTAGCAATTTCATCAAGTTCCCTTGTTGTGAGCTTTTGATTGAACTCCGAGGAAGTCCCAATTGGTTTGGCAGCACTTAAGCCTAAATCTACAATTAGCTCCAAAGAGTATTTTCTTTGATTCATCAAAATTCCCTTGTATGATCTAGAGAAATCAATGCCCAAAAGAAATACTTCAATTCACCAAGGTCCTTCATCTTGAAAGCTTGTTGTAGATCCTTCTTAGTGGATTTTAACAAATTCATATCACTACTTGTGATCAACATGTCATCAACATAGACTAAGACTACTACAATGCTCATGTCTTGTCTTTTGGTAAACAATGAATAATCTAGTGAGCTTTGGGTGAAACCTAGACTGAGCAGTGCATCTGTTAGTTTGACATTCGATTGTCTGCTTGATTGCTTCAATCCATACAAGGATTTGACAAGTCTGCACACTACTCTTCTCCTCCTGACTTGCATAACCTTGTGGAAGTTGCACGTAGACTTCATCATACAAGTCTCCTTGAAGGAAAAAATTGTAGACATCCATTGGTGCAAGTACCAACCTTCACTAGCTGCTAGAGACATCACTGCCCTTATAGTGACCATCTTCACTACAGGAGAGAAAGTTTTATCGTAGTCCAATCCCTCTTGTTGAATGTATCCCTTGGGCACCAGCCGGGCTTTGTATCTTTCAATGTCCCCATTAGATTTGTATTTAACTATTTATATCCACTTGCATCAATAGGCACCTTGCCAGGTGGTAGTGCAACTAGTTCCTAGGTTTGGTTGTCTTCAAGAGCCTTCAACTCTGTCTGCATGGCCTCAATTCAAAGTGGATCCTTAGCAGCTTCATGAAATGTCTTAGGTTCCACTATGGAAGTGAAAACAGCTAAGGATTGCCTATAGGAAGGTCTTAGCCTGTCATAAACAATAGAGGCATGAATAGAATGTGGTGGCTGTGCTGTGCTCTTGGATTTTGATCCTATGATGAAGTCTGTCATCCATGTTGTTTGTTGCTTATTTCTCTGAGAATGTCTTAGAGGTACATCAGTAGAATAATTTAGTGACACTGCGGTAGGAGGCTGAGGGATATGAGCAGCTAGCAGTTGCAAGCAATGGTTCATCAACAGCTGGTGATGTAGTGTCTGGCACATGATCAACTCACTCTCCAGTTAGTAAACCATGTATGACAGGATCAGGTAGATCATCATGCTGCAATGGTTGATCTGGGATGATTTCAGAATCTGCTACAGAGAGAATATCATTTTTGCAATAGAATAGTTGTCTTCTCTATGACTTTTGTCCTCTAAAGGAATCAACCAAGCTTTATCATTTCAGAAAAGCTGAGAACTACCAGCAGATTGGTGTTTAAAAGGGAACACATTTTCTCTGAAAATAACATCCTTTTAATAAAAAAAGAATGGTTAGCCAAATCATATAGTATGTATCTTTTAGTTACGTTTGAGTACCCCATCATTGCTGCATCAACTGCTCTTGGTCCAAATTTGTCATGCAAAGGCAGCCTTTTTGCATAACATAGACATCCCAGCACTCTTAGATGACTCAAGGTTGGCTTTTCCCATGAAAGACCTCATATGAACTTTTGCCTTTTAAAACTGTTGAAGGAATTCTATTGATGATGTATGTAGCAGCTAAAACACAATGACCCCAAAACCCAAGTGGGATACTTCTCTGGAAACAAATAGCCCTGGCAACTTCCAAAACATGCCTGTGTTTTCTCTCTACCACCCCATTTTGCTGGGATGTGTAGACACAGGTTCTTTGATGTACTATCCCAAGAGAAGCTCCTTGCATTCAATGTTAATGAACTCACTCCCATTGTCAGATCTGATTATTTTTAACTGTCTTGCTGAATTGTGTGTGCATCATTTTGAAAAACTATCTTAAAATGACTACAACATCACTTTTCAATTTCAGTAAAAACAACCAAGTAGCTCTAGAATGATCATCAACAATAATAAGAAATAATTTATTCCATCATAAGTCTGTACATTGTAAGGACCCCGGTCTATGTGTATCAAACGGAGAGCTTCAGTAGCTATACTTGTACTGTTTTGAAATGAAAATCTAGTATGTTTAGCTAATGGGCAAACAGAACACTCTTGTATTGTTCCATTACTATCTACTAAAGGCAAATTAAGGCATCTTCTAATCACTCCAACAGGTGCATGCCTCATTCTCCTTTGCCACAGTCCAATGTCCATGTTCTCTGACCTTGTGCTCAAACTCTTAGATGATATTGTAGTGTTTTCATTAGGGAATTGAGGTAATAGGTACAAGCCATCATCCTCTTTACCAACCTCCCTCACCCTGTCAGTGTAGAGGTCCTGGAACACACAAAAATTAGGTAAAAAATGAACATAACATTGCATCTCTTTAGTGGTCTTAGATACTGACAATAGATTGTATTTAAAATCAGGAACTTACAGCACATTATCCGCTAACCCCCCCGCTACATGACAAGATCCAACATGCGACACATCAGTAACACTACCATTTGGTAGATGAACCTTCTTAGTGTTATTAAGTTTGATACTTTCAAACAATATGGTTAAATCTAAAATCATGTGATTTGTTGCTCCTATATCCACAACCCAGTTTCTAGAATCAGAGTTAACCAATAATGCTTTGATAGTACCTGCCATATTGGCTGAGCTCTCTGCATGATCATCCTTGTTAAGCAACTTCAGAATCTGATTATATTGTGCTGGTGTGAAGTATGGAGTTGAAGTTGGTAAACCAGTTGCAACATTTGTGCTACTGTTATTTCCACCAAAATCTATTCCTTTATGCTCTTCCACTGTCACATTTTTAGCAGTATTGTTTTCAAACCTCTTCTTAGGCTTATAGTCAGCTGGATATCCTATAATTTTGAAGCACTCTGGACGTTTATGTCCCTTCATTTTACAAAAATCACATTGCTTATTATAATTCCTCTTTTGTATTTGCATACCTCCAGTCCTAGCAGCCATTAGAGATGTCATTTCTGCTCCTTCAGTAGAGGCAGAAGCAGCAAACATGCTCATTTGACTCTTTCGCGCAGTAAGCATGGAGTAGGCCTTTTTCATAGTAGGATCCGGCACCATCATAAGGATTTGGCTACGTGCCTGTTCATAAGACTCATTAAGTCCCATGAGAAATTGTAGCAGCTTCAATCGTTCCATGAAAACAACAAATTCAGGCGACTTAGCACACTCACATCCCCGAATTGGAGCTAAACAACCAAATTCTGCCCAAAGCAACTTCAATTTTGAAAAATATGTTGCTACTGTGACTAATCGTAGCAATTCGCTTATGAATCTGGAAAATCCTAGAGCATTCTACCTTATCAAATCGCTCCTTCAATTCATTCCAAACTGCATGTGCATTTGAGGAATAGACAATTCCACTTAATAATTCAGCTGAAACATAATTCATTTTCCATGATAGCACAATGACTTTACATCATTCCCACAAATCAACGAGATTTGGACCATAATTCTCCCTTTTGCATGTGCCTTCGATGAACCCTAACTTGTTGCGACCAAGGATCACAATTCTCATCGCTCGGTTCCATACAGAGTAATTCTCTGTCCCTCGCAGCTGTAGTGAGAGTAGTGCTGCACCTGAACTGTCATTCGCCGTAAAAAACAATGGATGATTGTGGCTCAATTTGTCCGGCAAAGTGTCGTTGGCAGCCATGGTCTTCAAAAAAACTCTGGTGAATTTCTAATGAATTCAAACGATCAGTCCTTAATCGCCCATAGATCTAATACCATATCAAATTGTGAGCTTGAGATGAAGAAATTACAAGGTTGAAGAAGATAGCTGCAGAGCATTAGGAACGGAAGCTACCAGAAGAAAGAGTTCGAATGAATTCTGTGTATATTCTCTAATCTATACATTTGTTATATACAATGCTAACTTCGCCTATAGTAATTATCATATACAGTCCTTGGTAATGTCACTGTTTGATCTAGGACCTTCTATAGATAACAACTTACTGTTATTTCTTCGTGATTATCTTCTCATTTGTTTTAGTTATTTGGTCAATCAAAAGGCTGAATATTGTTTTATTTTGGTGATACCATTGACTTGAGCAAAGTGGGTTAAAGGAGAATATTTTTTAAGAAAGCGTTAGTTGATGGGAAAATTTAAGTACTTTTAAGTGAAAATAAGAAGATCATTTCTGCCCACTGTCTCTCATAAAATCATCAGATCATATCTATATATGCTGTAGAATCAACAATCTTCCTATTTTCCTATTTCATGGCAAAATATTCCTAATCCATTAGAAACAAATTTTAAATGAAATCTCTCACTATCGTTAGCCATAGTATTCTGTAATAGACATTATATTTCTAGCTATGCTGGTATAAAATACGAGAGAAAATAATGCATTAACAAAACACGATTAAATGGTGCTTTAATGGAATATGATGAATTATGCACATTGAATGTGCCATGTCTGATTTTATTACTAATATCGATGGGAATAAGGTAAACCAACAATCAGGATAGAACCTGAAATCTGCGAGGGCCTCGAGTTCCAATCTAAAACTCTAGCTTTATCCCTTCTTCTTCAGTAAAGTCAAGTAACTTTATATGATAGTATTAATTACGCTAAACATAGTGTTAGAGGTTCTTAAGTACTAGATAGGTCAACAAACTAAAAGTCTCATATAGTGTTATGATCTCTTTATTTTAGGAGAGACGATGGGCAGAACTTATCTCTTTATTTTCGCTTAAAAGTACTTAAATTTTCCCATCAACCTCCATGGCCCAGATTTTGTTTAACTAAACAACTACCATGATTAGTGGTGGCGAAATGGTTAAAAAAAAACAGTTAACCATCTATATTATCCATTAAAAAATGGGTTCGATAATGAACTTTTTAAAAACTGGTTAAATATGGATAACAACCATACTATCTATTTAGAAAATGAATAACCAATGGATAACTAATAGGTTTAACTTTTACATATGTAAAACTTCAAGTTGGGAGTTCCTCAAGTTTGTAATATTAGGAATTCTTCTAAAAATGATCATATTCAAGAAGTCATGGATAATATGGTTACCCATATTATCCGCCGGTTAACCCGTTTTTTATCCGTATTAAATATGAATCGGGTCGGATAATTTATCTGTTTTTTTCATTATCCGTTTTCGACCCGAACCATATCCGCCAGTTTGCCACTCCTAACCATGACCATAGTTGAGAAGGTAGATTGTACCATCATTCTAGGAGACAAATGCTCTAACAGTCTAACTTTGCTATGAATTCCTTATTTTCCAAATATTTGAACCATTTTGGGTTGAGCAGAGGCACAGTTGGAAGTGCTGATTTGCAGTGTCTAATTAAAACACTCGATCTAAAACTTAATTACATATTTCTTTTAAGTTCATTGTTTCCACCGGCCTTTACGGATAGGAAGTTCAATTTCTTTTTATTTTTCAATCGATACACTCTTATTTTTCAGTTTCTTTTCTTCATTTTATTCAACTGCCATGGAACCTTGATTACCTTTAGGCTCTAGATGTAGGAACCAATGGGTATCTCTTCTCATCTTCTCAATGTTTTAGATGCCGTGGTTTTTTTTTCTTTAAAAAAAAAAAAAGAGAAGAAAGATCTTCTTTTAAGGGCCAGGATATCCTTGCATGAACTTCCACTCTCCGATTAAATCTTTTTGTGATGTAACCAAAGCACACAACTAGCAAGCAAACTAATGAATTTACATGAAAATTTCTTTTCGTTGTGTCTCCTTAAGAAATGAAACTTTTGACCTGGAACATAGGTTGATGTGTGCTTACCTACAAACCCAACCTTTAGGGTTCTAAACTGGTAGTTAGCTCATAATTTCCTTCTCAATAAGAAGAAAAACGTATTCATCAGCTGGATTTTCCTACTAGATTCTTCTTTTCCCCGTAAAAGCAACCAGGAAGATACATACCTGGTACAGAAACATAGAAGCCAATACGATAGCTTTCCTTTTCAATAACATGATGCTGTGAAAGATAAGCAGCTTGTCCCTTATATGCAAGAAACAGTGATGGATAAACTGTAACGACCCGACCGGTCGTTTTGAGCTCTAGTGCGTCGCTCGGCGTTTTGAGACCTTGTGTAGCTTCACTTCATGTTTTATGACTTGTATGCATAGTCGTAATCGAATTTCGGGAAGTTCAGAGTTGACTCAGATGGAAAATTCTAAATTCGGAAGCTTTAAGTTGGAAGAATTGACTAAGATTTGACTTTTGAGTAAATGACCTCCGAATCGGGATTTGAAGGTTCCAATAGGTTCATATAATAATTTCGGACTTGGGCGTATGTTTGGGTTGAGTATCGGGTCACCCGGGAGCATTTCGACGCTTATTATAGAAAGTTGGCATTTTGAAGGTTTTAGAATTTTTCAAGTTTGGTTTAAGGTGGACTTTGATGATATCGATGTCCGTTTGGGGTTCCGAGCCTTGGAATAGGTTCGTATCGTGATTTGTGACTTGTGCGTAAAGTTTAGCGTCATTCCTGAATGTTTTGATATGATTCGGACGCGTTCATCAAGTCTGAAAGTTTTAAAGCTGAAAGAAAGATTTTTATCATCAATTCATGATTTTTATGTTATTTGTGGCATTTCGAGCCTTTGGATAAGTTTGTATAAGGTATTGGAACTTGTTGGTATGTTCGGACGGGGTTCCGAGGGGCTCAGGTGAGTTTCGGGGTGTTTTCGGACCATTTCTAGGCCATTTTTAATTGCTGATTTTTAGCTACAGCAGTGTGCATTGCGATTGCGGACATTGAATCGTGTTCGCAAAGAGCAAAATGGGAGAAAGGGGTCTGTGAATCGCATTCGCAGAGACAGATTCACATTTGCTAAGAAGAAATTTCTGCAGCACAGGGCTGACTTTGGAAGCTCATATCTTGCAATCTATAAGGACTTTGGTGATGATCCAAAAAGGAAAGTTGTAGCCCTTGGTATCTAATTTTTGAAAGTCAAACCACTTGTCATTTGGAGTTTTATTATAAAATTTTATGACTATTATACTAGAGGCTATCTGGAGGAGTTGGGCAGCTTGTTCTTCGCGATCAGGATTGGTTTTCCGCTATCGCGAAGGATAATTTTGAGCTGAGAAAAGTTGTGCTTTGCGTTCGTGAAGCATTTTCTACGATCGCGAAGGGTAAATACCTGGCAGAAGCTATATTTCGGGGTTTTCGGTCATTTTATCATATTTGGAGCTATGGAGCTCGGATTGAAGCGATTTTCGCCATATGGATTGGGGTAAGTGTTCTCTACTCGGATTTGATTATATTTCATGAATCTATCCTCGTTTTTGGCATTTGGTTGATGATTTAAAAAGAGAAATTAGGAGTTTTTGTCTAAAGTTTCATAGAGTGAATTTTTGAGTTTTCAACGCCGATCGGAGTCGGATTTGAGTGAAACTAGTATGGTTGGACTCATAATTGAATGAGTTATCGGATTTTGTGAGTTTTGTCGGGTTCCATGCACGTGGGCCCCGGAGTTGACTTTATTGACTTTTCGAGGGGAGTTGGGAATTGTTCTAAATTGATTTATTACGAGTATTAGAATATATTTTTATTGGTTTGCATATTGCTCGAATAGTTTTGGAGCGGCGGGCATCGGTTTGTGGTGTTAGAGTGGCGTTGGAGCTAGTTATGGAACTTCAGAGTGAGGTAAGTCTCCTGTCTAACCCTGTGAGGGGGAAGTTACCCCGTAGATGTTATATTCTTATGTGCTACATGTTGTGGGAGCTACGCACGTATGAGGTGACGAGTATCCGTGCGTATGCTAGAATTCCTGATTATGTCTGGGTAGACTTAGATTCACGCCATGCTATCATTGTACTATTTGAGTTATCTTTGCTCGTTTAATTCCTTTATTTCGCGTTACGAATTGAGACTAGACTTGCATAGGGTGATAGCTCGCTATTGTAGAGATGCGACGAGCTACTTGATGATCCGCGGAATAATTTGTGCTTACCTTATGAATTCCTCCCCGTTGTGCGTTTTCATCACAAAGCTTTCCTTAAAGCTCATAACTCACACGTTTGTTCGTGAGTAGGGTCAAGGACCCGTTAAAGCTTCTTATTCTAATGGGATCGGGCCGTTTGCCTCGACATGATTTTGTACCACACTCTTATGGGAGCGGGCCGCTCGCCTCGACAGTATAATAGATGCATTTATGGTTCGTGCGCTCGACCCTCGGTAGTGTACATATTATTATGAGATCGGACCATTAGCCTCGACAGTATCATATTTCTTATGGGATCGGACCGTACGGCCTCGGCATAATCGTGCGTTATATCGCTAGCAGTCCGAATT
Source organism: Nicotiana obtusifolia (assembly GCA_002018475.1). Classification (NCBI taxonomy): domain Eukaryota; kingdom Viridiplantae; phylum Streptophyta; class Magnoliopsida; order Solanales; family Solanaceae; genus Nicotiana; species Nicotiana obtusifolia. Next base: position 350,765 of record MCJB01050441.1, read on the forward strand.
GTTACGAGATTATCCTTCCACTGATACCTTGCATTTTATATGGTATTTCTTATCATTTGATATTGACACTTGATATTCTCCGAGTTGTTGAGATAAGATACGAGATTGAGAAGTTCATATCGTTAAAAGAAATTTTGAAAGATTATGCTGGTTACTGTTTCATTCCACTATTACTGTTGTGCTTCACATCTGTTTAGGATTTAACATACTGCTCTATTGGACCTCTAGTAAGTGTTAGTGCCGACCCCTCGTCACTACTTCTCCGGGGTTAGGCTAGATACTTACTGGGTACGCGTTGATTTACGTACTCATGCTACACTTGCTGCACTTATTATGCATGTATATATATATGCCTGGTGGTATTTTTGGCGCAAAAGTGCGGCTGTTGCGGAGACTTTACGGTGAGCTGCATTCCATGTTACGATCCGCAGCATACAGAGTCTTCATCATAGTTATTTATATTCTCCTGTCTAACTTGTATTCCAAACAGATGTTGCATTTTATTATATTCCTAGTAGATGCTCATGCACTTGTGACACGGGGTTCTGGGGGTTCCTACTGGATGTTCATTATTGTAGTTCACGTAATTATTATCATTTCACCTTGTACTTTATATTTTATACGAAAATTGAAAAATAAAATCACGGGTTTTCTAAGAGTACCAGATTTTACTCTATTTATTTAATGTGATTCATGATTTCGAAAATAAAAAAATGAGTAACGAAGTTGAATAATCACCGTTGGCTAGCCTGACGGCGGCGTTAGGCGCCATCACGACCTACAGGGAATTTTGGGTCGTGACATAAACCATGAAGGTAAAAGCAATATGCAAAAGGGAAATTAGTTTCTTAGACAATGTCACATCATTGTTGTAGAAATAAACAATATTTTTTTTTGTTTCCCATCCGGTGTATGATACTTGCTTTGGGGATTCGCGGCGAGAAGTTGCGCTTTGGGGTAAACCGCTCCCTACCTATGCAGACTTCATTCTCAGGGTTCAAACCCGAGATCTCAACTTAAAGATTGAGGGGTACTTAACACTCCACCACAACCTTTGAGGATAAGTACACAAGTTGGCTATATGCAAACAATCAGCTGGATTCAGCTTTCTCTTTTTCTGTAGCCAAAAGTAGAACCTTCAAGAGATGCAGTACCTCAAACTATTCTGACCATTAGTTCATCTCCAATTTTGATATCCCTCTCATAAGACATTCACATCAGAATGTAATCACATCTGCAACAATTAGGAACTTCAATATTAGCTCTTTTTTTTTTTTTCCTTTAGAAAGGCTAATTATATTAGTACCAGAAACTATTACATATCTTGGTCTTTCTGGTATATATATAATCCCTTTGCAGTAATTAACAAAAGATTTCGGTATATAAGATGGTGGATCAAAATACAATTTCAAGCTCACGAAATCTTTTAGTTTGCAACATCTATGCATCGCCCAGTCATCAGCAACTTGGTTCCCTTCGCTGAAGATGTGCCTTACTTCCGGCTTGCCAGCTCATGCAGCAATAGCCTGCAATCGTCAATCAAGTGAGAGAAGCGACTGTTGCCATTTTGTATCAAAGTTAAAATGCTCGCAGAATCAGTTTCAATAACTAAACGCAGTATTTTTCGTTCTAGGGCAATTCTGATTCCTGTTCTAAGTGCAAGAAGCTCAGTGTATACATTTTTAGCATATGGAATGTGCTGACCAAATCCTGCAATCCAGTTCCCCTTGTGTCTTTGATTACTCCCCCTATGCCCCATTTTCCCGGATTCTCCATTAAAGAACCATCTATATTAAGCTAGAACGTAACTATTGTAGGAGGTTACCATCCTATATAGGAAGTTAAGAAAGCAATATTTCTTTTGAAGTTGTTCATTACAACATACTCAGTCACGAGTAAGCCATAGGTGCCATAATGAAACCAAAAAAGAAATAAAAGAAATAAAATAAATTTAAAACTTCTAATCTTAAGATGTTTTTTAGCTTTATCTTCTACTACTAGAAATCAGCTAAAAAGCGACCAACCTTGGTCTCTTTTGGACAAGCGACCGAACAGGCCTGGTCGCAATTCAGGTGGTCACTTTACCTTTGCGACCAAAGTTGGTCGCAAATTTGCGACCAACTTTGGTCTCTAAAACAAAAGGACCAAACATTCCGGAAAAACATGTAGAGACCAACTTTCGTCGCAAATTAGCGACCAACATTGGTCTCTAAATCTATTTCTTAATTAATATAATCTGGGAAATTGCGACCAACGTTGGTCGCAATATAATTAATATTTTTTTTTTAATTTTGATTACGCGACCAACGCTGGTCGCTAAACTGAAGAACATAAAAATTTAATTTACAGTTAGCGACCAACGTTGGTCGCAATATTTCCAGATTTTAAAACTCTGGGTAATATTGCGACCAACCTTGGTCGCTACACTGAAGAATTTTTTTTTTTTTTGATGATAAGCGACAAACGTTGGTCGCTATACTTGAACAGTTTTAAAATTTGGGCTGTTTTGCGACCACCGTTGGTCGCTAATTTCCAGAATTATTTTTTTTCCAGTGAAAAGCGACCAACTTGAGACCAACGTTGGTCGCTTTTCTTGGTTCATTTTTTTCAAAAATCGCCTGTTTTAGCAGTTACACCACCTGCCAGCTTACCAAAATCCTAAACAGACATTTTATGCCATTACGTACAACAACAACGACGACGACAACAACAAACCAAATTCAAATGCCATAAACAACAACAACAACGACAACAACAATAACAATAAACAACAACAACAACAGCATTAAACAACAACAACAACAACATTAAATGTAACAAAGTATGAAGTTCAATAGAACTTATACATAAACTAACCAAAATAAGTTAAATGTTATTACAATTCAAGGATTATTAATGTCTACATCATTAGTTTCATCGTCCGATGAAGTGTCATCACCAACACGGTATGGATAAGGGTGTAGTTGTGTAGGACCGGAGGGATGATAACGGGGAGGACGGGAAGAAGTAGCACCGGGAGGGCGAGCCTCCGGCGATGACTTACGAGACCGGGGAATCGGAAAAGCGCCAGAAGCCAAGAGAGATTTGAGATGCTCTTGTATGGAAATATACTGAGCATCTCTAACCTTCTCTCTTTCCTTGGAGGCTTCTAGCTCGGCTGTGAGCTTTGCCACATTCTCCCGCATAGAGGAGAGGCTCTCCCCATCAAGTTGCTCCGCTTGCGCAGAAGTGCCTATTCCTTGCATTCCACACTTATAGCGGTGAAATTTCTTAGTGGGAAACCCGTATACCTTCCCCCATTTTGGAGCGCCAGCAGCCTGCGTCCATAGTCTTTCAGCATCCTCGTCCGACGGTTAGATTGGGTCGCCCGATGAAGATGGTGGCTGGCTGCGTATGAATTCTTCAACCTCAGCTGTGAAGCGACTCTATAAGAAAAATTACATTGAATTAGTATTTCAAAAGTTATATAAAAGTAAACTAAAGTACTTAATGAAAATTGAAAACTTATATGTACAGTCGAGGCTCGGCCCTCGACCCACCTTTCTTCGTTCGAATCTTTCTTCTTCTTGACAATATGAGTCTCCTTGAATAACTCATCTTGCCTCCTCGGACGGCCCAACTTCTTCTCCTGAAAACTCATAAATTTTAGTTAATAAACAGACGTTGAAAATTAAAATTAAATTAAGCAATTACGTACCATTTTCCTTTTTTATTGTACCGAGGCTGATCGCACCTCCAGTGTGCAGGGAGCCTCCCTTCTCAGAAGCACGAGCTTTCTTTCCTTGCTCGCTCTTCTTTAAGAAATATGCGGTTAGCCATTGCCTTTGCAGATCATCCCATAGATGATCAAGCAACCAGGAGGGCTTCTGGTTCGACTTTCTAGCTCTGGAAAAGCAATGTGACAACCGCTTGCGAGCCTTGAGATGGAAATTAGCAGCTACATCGGCACTATAGCGGTGTTCCCATACACACTTGCTCTGTATTTCAAAAGTTAAGTATTTAGATGGAAATATCATAAATATAAATAATTGTACTGCTTAAAGAACATTTATACTTTAAATTCATTGAAAATTTGCTCCTTAAGAGAGAATGAGAAATCACTCCAAGTCGCATAAGGGCCATCAT
>MCJB01050442.1:0-34141 GCA_002018475.1 Nicotiana obtusifolia
CTTAATGAAGTTTAGGGGAAGAAGGAGTGTAGAGAATCACTACATGAATTTTGGGAATTTTGGTTGATAATGGCTATCAAGCGTAGTAAGTAACCATTAAGCTATTCTTTAATTGTAGATTAAAGAATTGTGACGAATTGCATAGCCAAGAGCCGACGCAATAAGCACCAGGTATGTAAGACTATACCGTTCTTTCTTTTGCACGATTCCTATTGAGTACAATGCTACAAATGAGCCCCAAAGATTACTCTACTCTTAGAAGCTAGTATTGCGTATGTTGTTCTCCCTTTCATGAAAAGATTATCTTTGCTTCGTAGTAATAATGTTGATGGAAGTCTTCGAGTCCTATAATTATGTTGATAAAAAAAAAGGGATATTCGTAAGTACATGAGGAAGAAGGGGTAATAAGTATAACAAATGAGGACACAAGTCGTGAGTAAGCTTGCTATGTGTTGCGTGTATATGTGTGTGTATGTATGATTGAATTTGTATGACCACACCTAATGAAGAAATGATTAAATGAGTCTAGCATGCAATAGTTGTTTATACACCGAGCCGTTCTGTAAGTCGGCCGGGCAGGCACCTATTGTGCATTTATATTAACACCAGGCCGAACTAAAATTCGGATGGGCAGTCACCACTGATCAGTTGGGAAGTTAACGATAAAGCCCACAGAGGCATGTTTATTGATTATGATCCTGCATGAGTGTATGTAATGTAATTGTTTAAAGTAATGACTATGTGATTTTACATGGTACGTTCATGAAATTGGCTACGGTATCATTAAATGAATATGAAAATGATAAGCCCACAGTGGCGCAGGAAGTGGTCGAAGGTAATGATTATGTAATGCTTCCGGTAATGTGAACGTATATGAAACTGGCAAACCTTGTAAGGGCGGAAATGTATCTCGATCTCTGTAATGATGGAAATAGGTCCTATAATGATAATGTTACGGTTGGCCGCCTTCAGAGGCGATTCAGTCGCTATGAGTTGTCTGTTTCTATCCTAATGCCTATATTATTGTTTTCACATTGTACTTCTGTCTTACATACTCAGTACATATTTCGTACTAACGTCCTTTACTTTGTGGACGCTGCATATCGTGCTGCAGGTCCTAATAGATTAACAGACGGAGCTCCCCCACCACAGTAGACTACTAGTTCAGCAGACATAGCAAGGTTCATCTTTCGGACTTGCTATACTTGGGTATGCATTTTTGTATAGATGTATTGGGCATGTCGGGGCCCTGTTCCGACGTAGGTTGTATTTTGCATGTTTCTATAGAGGCTCAATAGACAATTGTTAGCATGTGCATAGATAAGTGTTGGGCTATGTGTAGTGGAATCGCCGTGTCGGCAAACGTATGTACCATGTCGTTTGGTTTTGTAGTGTAGCCTAGTTGGCTACGTTGTGTATAAACGCATGCTTATGATGTAGTACAATATCACGGAAGGCTAATGTTATTATTACCATTGTTGTTATATGATCACTTGTCATCCATGTGAGTGCGATACACCTTATAAGTAATAAGGGCAATCAGGTGAAGGGTTCGCCGGCACTCTGCAAGCAGGGTCCGGTGCCCGTGTCGCGAGCCCGCCGGGCGGGGCGTGACAAGAACCAGAGGGTGCATTAACCATATTCTTGAGAGAAGACATCTTAAGCACAGAAGAGTCGAGCACAACTGAAATCACTGGAATTGGGGGAATGGATACGCAGTGATGAAGCAAAAAGGAGACAAGGGTTTGATATGGAGAATAAAGAAAGGGACACAGGGATTCGATAATGCAAGTATGCAAAACAAACACAAGGGACCTCAGGTCCATATTTATAAGATTTCAGGCACCAAGACCAAGAAATCAATCCATCATTGCCCAACACAGGTATCGAAACTGCAGAATCGCGAGAAACGACGCAAGACATCGGGAAAGCGAGTCATAGTTACGTATGATGTCATGACATCATTCTGAAACAACGCATCCCCAAAGGTTGCAACTCACAAAAAGTCATGTTGTCGGCTCGCCTAAAGCGCCGCCACCCTACTTGCTCGTCCAATTTTTGTCAACTACGACAAACAGAGTCTGCTCATCAAGGCCGTCCGAGCTCGACCTTTATAAGCGGAGGGACTAACTGTATAGGCCAAAATTTGTCCTCAGAATATGGCATTAAAGAAAGTTATCGGTCGAGCTCGCCCAAGACACGGCGAATCCGAGGATTGTTCATGCGAATCTTGAATTTATCTATCATTCATCATTGTCAGGCAAAATGTTCGCCCCACCCATCCATTATTGGGTGAATCATTCTCTCAATTTACTTAAATGCCATCTATTGACATTTATTGTTAGTTATATCACCCTTAATGTTCTTGCTGTAAGAGTATTTTACATTTATTGTCACCAACCACAAGCAGAATTTTTCTCATCCGCTATACGCTTTTATGCTAATATCTAAAGTTATTATCCTTAGTTAGATTTAGCCTCGTACCAAATAAATTTAATAGTTTAACCGGAGATTATATTTTTTGATCAAACAATAGTTACCGTTACAATCTTGTTGGGAGTGGTAACTATTAACTTCCTCCTCTTCTTATTTCTTCCCCGGGTGATACGGTACTTTGCCGCTATTAGATCTCGAAGGATCGTCCCTAGAGAGGTAGGCTCCTTTCCCCGACTTCAGTACTCGGCATCAAGTAACATAAATTTTGGGAATGGCGAATGCAGTGTTTGCTTGACCGACTTTGAAGAAAATGAATATGTACGAGTCTTACCGTGTAATCATGTGTACTATCAAAAATGTTTATTAACATGGATGCGCAGAAATTTGAGCTGTCCCGATTATCGTCGGGATTACAGCAGCATTGTGCCTTAGTAGCTAGGATTAGCTTCTGTTCAATATAATACTATATGTTTTTGTAATTTTGATAAAAGGATGTATGACTTATATTATATACAGTGTAATCTTATTTCAAGTGTAATATTTTATAAATTTTTCTTCAGTGAATTGATATATACTCTTTATCATTATTTATTCAATTTTGACTATTATATTTAGTTTGGGAGTATTCTGCTAAAGAAGAAGAAGAAGGAACACTACTGGAAATCAGGTCAAAAGCGATCGAAAAAAGCGACTAACGTTGGTCTCAATTTGTTCAAAAGCGACCAAAAAACGACCGAATCGACCTGGTCAGTATTCAGGTGGTCACAAACAAATTGCGACCAAAGTTGGTCGCAAATTTGCGACCAACTTTGGTCTCTATCACAAAAGGACCAAACATTCCGGAAAAACATGTAGAGACCGATTTTGGTCGCAAATTAGCGACCAACGTTGGTCGCTATATGTTTTTTTAATTAATATAATCTGGGATATTGCGACAAACGTTGGTCGCAAAAGTAATTAATTTTTTTTAATTTTAAATATGCGACCAACGTTGGTCACAAATCTGCAGAACAGAAAATTTAATTTAAGATTTGCGACCAACGTTGGTCGCTAACTATTAATTTTTTTTTTTGATTTTCTGATTAGCGACCAACGTTGGTCGCTATACTCCCAGATTTTAAAAATCTGGGTAATATAGCGACCAACCTTGGTCGCTAATAAGAAAATTAAATATTTTTTTTAAAGATTAGCAACCAAGTAGCGACCAATGTTGGTCACTAATTGCAGATTTTTTTTTCCAGTGAATAGCGACCAACTTGAGACCAACGTTGGTCGCTTTTTTTGGTTCATGTTTTCTAGAAATAGCCTGTTTTGGCAGCTACACCACCTGCCAGCTTACCAAAATCCTAAATAGGCATTTTATGCCATAAACAACAACAACAACGACAACAACAACAACAACAACAACAAACAACAACGACGACAACAACAACAACAATAAACAACAGTAGCATTAAACAACAACAACAACAACAACAACATTCAAGAATAACAAAGTATAAAGTTCAATAGAACTTATACATTAGTTAAATGTTATTACAATTCAACGATTATTAATGTCTACATCATTAGTGTCATCGTCCGATGAAGTGTCATCACCAAGATATTGTGAATAAGGGTGTTGTTGTGTAGGACCGGAGGGATGAAAACGGGGATGACGGGAGGAAGTAGCAGGGGGAGAGCGAGCCTCTGGTGATGATTCACGAGACTGGGGAATCAGAAAAGCGCCAGAAGCCACGAAATATTTGAGCTGCTCTTGTATGGCAACATACTGAGCATCTCTAACCCTCTCTCTTTCCTTGGCGGCTTCTAGCTCGGCTATGAGCTTTGCCAAATTCTCCCGTATAGAGGAGAGGCACTCCCCATCAAGTTTCTCCGCTTGCGCGGAAGTGCCTATTCCTTGCATTCCATGCTTATAGCGGTGGAATTTCTTAGCGGAAAGCCCGTATACCTTCCCCCATTTTGGACCGCCAGCAGCCTGCGTCCATAGTCTTTCAGCATCCTCGTCCGACGGTTGAATTGGGTCGCCCGATGAAGATGGTGGCTGGCTGCGTACGAATTCTTCAACCTCAGCTGTGAAGCGACTCTATAAGAAAAATTACATTGAATTAGTATTTCAAAGTTATATAAAAGTAAATCAAAGTACTTAATGAAAATTGAAAACTTACATGTACAGCCGAGGCTCGGTCCTCGACCCACCTTTCTTCATCCGAATCTTTCTTCTTCTTGACAATATGAGTCTCCTTGAATAACTCATCTTGCCTCATCGGACGGCCCAACTTCTTCTCCTGAAAAGTCATAAATTTTAGTAAATAAACAGATTAGACGTTGAAAATTAAAATTAAATTAAGCAATTACGTACCATTTTCCTCTTTATTGAACCGAGGCTGATCGCACCTCCAGTGTGCAGAGAGCCTCCCTTCTCTGAAGCACGAGATTTCTTTCCTTGCTCACTCTTCTTTAAGAAATCTGCGGTTAGCCATTGCCTTTGCAGATCATCCCATAGACGATCAAGCAACCAGGAGGGCTTCTGGTTCGACTTTCTAGCGTTGGAAAAGCAATGTGATAACCGCTTGCGAGCTTTGAGATGGAAGTTAGCAGCTACATCCGCACTATAGCGGTGTTCCCATACACACTTGCTCTGTATTTCAGAAGTTAAGTATTTAGATAGAAATATCATAAATATAAATAATTGTATTGCTTAAAAAAATATTTATACCTTAAATTCATTGAAAATTGCCTCCTTAAGCGAGAATGGGAAATCACTCCAAGTCGCATAAGGGCCATCATATAGCTTTCTAGTGGCTTGGGTGATTATCCTTGTAGTAACATTACTAGGGATGAACCTTTAAGGTAATAAAAAAAATGACACATTAATATCTTAGTAAAACCGTACAAAATAATAAACGTTAAAAATAACAAATAACTCTTACCCGTCACCCTCAAGGACTATGATGATCCTGCCATACTGATCACGATGCACCTCCTCGTCATCATCACCATCACCGTCCGAACGATGTAAATCAGAGGCATGTGTGGGTGTAGGGGGGTCAGAGCTAGAATCTCGCAGGCGAATGCCTGTAATAGATGGAGTCCCAGATGAAGATGGCTGCGAGCCCTGCGACGCAGCTGTATGGCCCGCAATGGGACATGTCACTGATTGCTGTGACCCGAGTGGCTGCGACCCGCATGGCAGCAACCCCAGTGGCTGTGACCCTAGTGGCTGCGGCGCTGATGACTGTGATCCATGTGGATGTGACATGGACCGATGCGGTCCATGCGATGCAGATGGCTGAGATCCACGTGGATGTGCGGTAGCTGGACTGTATGTCGGACGTACAATCCTAGGGCCCTGTGATGAAAGACCTGGTGTCTGCACGAAGGTGTAGTATATATACTAAGTGTATTGTATAGTGTATTATACAATACACTATGCTATATATATATATAGTATAGCGTATTATATATCAAGTTATATATATAATATACTATAACGGTGATTCATCGTTACAAGTGTATCAATACCTAAAAGAACCCGTCCCTGTGTTCCGAGCGCTTGATGTTCTTATATATATATAAATATATATTATATGGATACGCACGCACGCTCCGTAGTACAACTTAACTGCATATTAATCCCTTGTATTACAAAAGCGTTAACGGCTTACATTTATATTATTTAGACATGCAGTAAATACAGAAGTGAGTTTAATCTTGAAAAAATGTTGACATGAAAGCGACCAAATGTGGTCACCAATATATATATTTTAACATTAGCGACCAACGTTGGTCGCAAAAGGGAAATCTGATTATTTATATTTTCCACATAAGCGACCAACGTTGGTCGCTTATCTCGCCCAAAATTTACCCCTTATTAAGCGACCAACGCTGGTAGCAAATATAAATACTTTAAAATTTGCGACCAACGTTGGTCGCCAATAGCAAATCTGATATATTTATATTTTCCACATAAGCGACCAACGTTGGTCGCTAATCTTGCCCAAATGTTACTCCTTATGTAGCGACCAACGTTGGTCGCAAAATTTAAACGTGGGTCCACTTCGGCGAACATCTTTGGTCGCAAATTGTGAAATTTCTTTGACCAAATTGGTTTGACCAGTCCGGTCAACAAGTTGACGAATATAACGACCAATTAGCGACCAATGTTGGTCGCTAATTTCTTTAAGTTTATTTTTTTATTTTTTTTATTATTGTTGCGACTAATGTTGGTCGCGTTTTTTGGCAGACCAACGTTGGTCGCTAATTCTTGGTCGTTTTCTACTGTTTTCTAGTAGTGATTTAATTTGTAGGTGGCTTTCCAAACATAATCTTAAGTTATTGTTTCCTTTTATTTCTTCCTGCTTCCTAGAATTCTTCATTGTCTATTCTTTTTAGTGTTTTGGAATAGACAAAGTAGAAAATACATAAATTGAGTGGTTCATGGATATGAAATGCAAAAAGAGAGGGGGAGAAAAAAGAAGGAAAGGACAGAAAGGAAAATTGCCACCACCCACTAGAAATTATAAAACCTCATATAATTAGACCACTTCCTCAACACATTGAGGGATCCATTTGTAAGCAGTCAATTATGAAGAAATGAGGAAACAACTTGAGGTACGAGCAGATCCGTTGGACAAACTTTACAGAATTAATGGAGATAAAGCCAACTAAGAAAGAGACAGAATGAGACCAGCTCCAGCCAGGTCACTTGGGTACTTCAATTGAAATTGTGCTTTATTTCATTGTCACTGTACCTAAAACCAGTGGTGGAGGGGCGGAGGCACATACATGAAAGGAGATTACTCTTTCGCCGAAAAATTATATTATACTAATAAATTAAAAATAAGTTTTTATATATATATATATATATATATATTTTAATCTCTTAAACAATATAAAAGAAGTGCATGTTCAAATCCCAGATGTAGCATTATTATATTATTTTTGAATTTTCTTGCAATTAAAATTTCTAACTCCGTCACTACCAAAAACAGAACCAGCTGTTAACGGGTTCCCTCATCATCTCTCTCAACACTTATTCTCACAGGGGAGGGAAAATGCAAGAGGGAAGGGTGGAGGGTGTGGGGTGGGAAGGCAGAGAGGAAAAATACTCAATGGTAACTTTATTCTTCTACATATATGTAAATTAAAATTAAGAGCTGAAGAACAATTAATTATTAGAAGTAGGACAGGGAGCATGGGCTGCTTTCCTTTTTCTATATTTTCCCCTTTCTCTTTTATCTTTTTTGTTGAATCGGATCATCTGTTATATATCAAAGAGAAGCGACAAGGATCACAGACAATTTATAGCTAATAGTCGTGTGTGTGTGTATCCACCATTTTCTAGCAAACTTGGAAGTCCCGTAATTTACTGGTCATGAAGCATTTCTAGAATGGAAGAACAAACACAAAGTCACATTAAAAAGGGATTCATAAGTGGTAACATGTTATATACACCGGAAAAGAATAAAGATAACAAAAAGGGTACTGTGTATCTATGTGTTTCTTTTAACAACAAAAAAAGCAGCTTCTTAATTTGAATTGACATATGCTTTGCGAGGAAGGATCTAAAGGGTGAGGAATGGGGCAATGGGTGTCTTTCCTCCTTTTTTTTTTAATCAATTTTTTTGAGCTTCTACCCTGTGTCTAATATTTGTAAATAGGTCTTTACTAATTCGGATTCGTGTCACATAATATTCATTAAAAGAGAAAATGCTCCCTACAAGAATTATTTTTTCATTTTCAAGTTCGAACCCAAAATATTTGGTTAAGAATAAAATAATCATATCTGTTCTACCACAACGCTCGGTGGCCATAGACTTTAGTTCTATGAGTACCTTAGCATGGAATGCAATGTAGCTTAGATAAGAGCCGAGCATGGGATGCACTAACAAAGTACAGTTGTTTTATACTATCCGATTAAAATGATCTATAATAATAGATAATTTGCAATTTTGATTTTATAATTTAAAAAATAATATGTAGTAAAAAATTTGCTATACTCGATTGAAGAACATTATTCTTATCAATTTTACGTGCACCAATGTATAACTCATTATATATATGATTTGATGAGGAAAAAAGAAAGAATTTACAGGAAGCCAACAAACTCTAATAATCAATGCATGAAAAAGGATGGGGTCCAGTTACTGAGGGAATCTTTTGCCTTTGTATTTCTACCTCTTTAAGGAGGGGATGATGTATCAAGAAACAGAGCATGTGAGTGGGGTGACTTACCTTTAAATCCAAAAAGAGAAGTTTCTTTGGGCAAGTTCAATATATATAGTCAAAGCCTAAAAAAAGCATACCAAAAGCTCATTCAAAAGAAACCAAAACGTGCAATCATACGCTAGTTGCAGAGAGAAAAAGAACACACACTTGTAATCATATCACTCGAGCATCTTAATCAAAAATAAGCTCCTCGCCACTGCCAGAAAATTACAATTTTTCGACTACGAAAATAGTCGGAAAATAGTTGAAAAATCAAATTCTTCGATTACTTTCTGACTATTTTGATGTAGTCGGAAAAACATACATCGAGAATAATTTTTGACTACTGTCATTGAAAATTTCTAACTACAATAATGGACACGATAATGTGCGAAACGATCAGAAAACAATCGAAATTTTCGCCTACAGTACTCCCAAATTTGAAAATTAAAATTTCTGAAAATGCATTAAAAATTTCTACTATGATACTTGAAAAAATGATTTTTGGGAAAAAATTATGCCCAACTACTCCTCATCTGATTCAATCTCTTCCTCGTTAGATTATTGAGGCATAGCTTCTTTATAAATTGTTTCACTATTTTTCAACTTTGCATCAGCGTTGCAATATATTTTAAAAATGCTTCTATTTCTTCCTGATATTGCAAAGTAGAAGCACCCGACAACAATGTGATGGACGATACGAGGAAGGCTATACTCCAAACACATAAACTCAACATCTTGACAAATTGCTTGATATGTTTGTCCGTATTAAAGTCATATCATCAGATAACAGTTGAATTTTATTGTACTTTCCACGGAAGTAGGCTGTGTCTGCCGTATTTTCATCCAAACTTTTATGAGATCCTTTCTGGAATAAAAATAATAAGTATAATATCTAAACAAATTAAACTAATATTAAAGAAAATGAAATAGCCTTAAACTTATGATCTTCCATTTGTTTTCTCTGCATGTGGCTTGACCCATCCTTCTCTTAAACTGTATTTTTTCTTTTTCTTGTGTGTTTCTACAAAGACCTGAGCATGAGACAGTGGTCCCCCTTTAAAGTTTTCATGTAAAATTAATAAATAAGGGTCGGATAAAAGTTCAATCGCATTCAAATAAGACCACGGAAAATAAAGGTGAAAATTACCACTCTCCAGCAATGATGAGCGAAATTCAAAGATTCTATGTTGTATAACGAGCTACCCTTTTGAAAGGCGCGGATTGCATTTGCTCGTTCACTCTTTCTCTTAAATTTAGGAGCCTCCCACTTCTCTAACATTTTTATCCATACATCTTTTCGTATCCAATCAGAATTCTTCTTCTTTTTTCAAGCTTCACGTGAGGAATCTGAAATTCGTTTTTTTGCTTTCTTCTTGAAAATATCTTTCATTTTATTGTCATAACATTACTGTCATACACACCTCTAGCAAAATAATTAAACAAATTAGAGTGGAAATTAGGTATTTGATAACCAATATAGAAATAAATTTTGTATGTACCCTAAACTGATTTCACATTGCATCTCTGATATAATACATGATTTTTTCCCATCCCAAACATCAACATAAAGTGGCTTAAGAGACTCTGTAATCATATGTGCTGCTGGTATATGAGGGCATAAACCTGCATTAAAATTAATATATATAAAACATATATTCAACAAACTAAAAATAACCATAAGGATTACTTACTCATCATACTGATTGAGACGATAAACATGATGGGTACAAGCTCCTAGACCCTAGTACGTACAATTATTCATTTATATATTTATTCATATCTTGCAATTCACCTATTTATGTCTTCCAATTCACTTTTTCTCCTTCCATGTATCCACAATTTTCTACAGTTTGGTTACTCAGTAACTGCTTTATTTTGCCACTAGTACTATCGTAATTTAATTTTCTATCATTTGTTATTTTAGTTTGAAGTTGAAGGAGGAGCTAGATATTTAAAAGAACATTAATGGGTATATATAATTTTACCCTTTTCTTAATACATGACACAAAAGGGATTTTTGAGGCTGGTCTTAGCATAATGTCTCCAAAATAGGTGGTTAAAAAATGATTTCGGGACCACACACAACTTTTCAGGATTTTTTTTGCTGCATTAAATTATTCATCTAAATGTATCGGATTGTCATACTTTTTCTTTTTAGGATTTCTTTAATGAATTGGTAGAGTTGATGCTATTATTGCTTTACCTATCTATAAAGTTATTCATTGAAGTTTACCAATGGTCATACTTTTGCTCTTCAGGTATTTCTCCATCGGGTTGGTAGAGTTGATGCTATATTTTTCTCTACCTATCTGTTAAATTGTTCATCGAAGTCTACCGGATTGACATACTTTTTATGGGTTGATTTAACTAAGTGTTTTTCGAATTTGCAACTTCAATTTCGATCAAACTACCCCAAATCTGCTCCAAATGATCTCAAACTTGAAATGAAGCTTCCAAATACCAACATAAATAATCCTCAATCACCAGTTTGTCGAACAACACCAAATCAAAAAAACCAACTTTGTCTTCTTCAACACTTTCTAAGGTCCAACATTGAAGTGTTGAGACCTTTACAATAAATCACCAAAATCCGTATTTGAACTAAAGGATAAGCATAAATTATCAATATTCAAACGATTTAAACAATAATCGATTATTAGTTTTTATTTTTTCCCCCCAAATAAGAATTTCAAGTTATAAAAATTGAAAAGCTATGGTGTTCAAGTTAAAAAGTGGGACATTTTGCTAATAGCGCAAACATAGGGATATTTCGCCAAAACCACCCCCTTTGGGGCCACGCCATGCTAATTTCAGCAGAACATCTATATTTGTTAGTTTGGTTTCTCACTTAATATTTGATATTCGTTTTGGAACCCCTATTAATAGTAAACACTTTCTATCGGGATTTTTTTCATTCCATATTTGAACTTAAAACATTTTATTAAAAGCAACAAGATCTTAGTCATTTCACCACAACCTTTGATAGTTACCAAAATATTAAAAGACACTTTTTTGGATCGGATACACTTTACAAACTTAGGTAATAAACTCGATGCACTAATACCACCTCGTGCACACCTGACGCTTTTGATGGTCTGACTAGTATAATCTAGAATATTTTTCTTTTGGAATTTATTTTAAAATATTTAACGTTTATGGTATATTATGTTCATAGTTAATAATTTGTTTCTATTAGGGCAGAAAGTTATACTTGTTTACCCATAAAATGGTACAGTTAAATTTGTTACGTGCTTTATAGGCAAGCGAACTGATTTGATCCCAATTTGATAAATAAATTCATGAAAAATAAGACTTAGCGTTAAGATCAAAGGAAATAGCAAGCCTAGCTCTAGGAGCCAATGCTTCCGAGGACATCAGTATGAGCAATATTAGACAGAAAGTGAAGTTATATAATTATCTTGCGAATCGAATATAGCATAAGTTTTGCCAGAGATTTCCTCCTTACAATGGTTGTTGAAGTTCATTTTTATAGCTATAACTAGGGAACAAGATCCTAGAATTAAGCCCCTCTTAAATGATAATGGTAGGCCATGAATGCCAAAATTCTCTACAACGGCTGCGTATTTAATACTGAGGAATATTCTTCATTAAATACCATATAATGACAAACATTCATTTGCTTCCATTGACTGCGTTCCCTTCGGAATCTAACCGATACCTACTGAAGTTGTTATCCTCGGTCTTGGTTTTCACTCCCTTGATCTTCCGTTTGCCTCCGGTTCCACGTGTCATATAATCATTCGAGCATTTAATATAAATCAATTTCACCCAATATAGATAGTCCCCCTGCTTTTCGTTGGCACAACTTTGTGTCATCGCAAAGTTGGTGAAGATTCCTTTTTTGGGAAATTTTCTGAACCCTTCTAAAAAGTTTCTAACGCTTGATTTGACACACGTCTCCTCGCACTTAATACCCCGAACACGTGTTACCCCACGATTTAGCAATATTTTTTCCGGTTCTCAAGGTAATCATGACCACGATTTTAGCCGCTTATACCTTTACTTATACGCCTCATTCTTCTTCTTACACTTCTAACAACTTCATAAGTTTTCTTAACCATTTTGCACTTAACTTCCTTCTGTTTTCATTTCTCTTTGATCCTTTTTGCAAAAGACTTTTTCATCTCCTTATCATTATGGATTCTCCTACTAAATCTTCCAAGAATTCTTGTCTTCTCTTTGGTGGAGGCTTAAAGAGGAGCAAAGATAAGGAAGTTAATGTTGATGCTAATTCTGAGCACCATCATACCTAAACATTTGAACACTACCAAAGATTTTCAAGAGAAGTTTCCCACTTCAAGCCCTCGAACTTGGGCTGTTGGTAAATATCATTCTTCTATTCGCCCTTCTAGTATTCTTGCTGTGAAGAAGGACTGTGACTCCCATGCCCTAAATATCATTTCCCCCGATCTAATGGAGCGGATAACCTTCACTAAGAAGGGTTTTACATATGTTTACACGTACCCCTTCAATTTGGGCCCATCCTCATTGAGCGGGGGACTTGACCCCATGATCTTGGAGTTTTGCAACCGGTATCAAGTCTACTGGGCAAAAGTAGGCCCCTCTGTGTCACGAAAGGTGGCTAGTTTGCAGTGCAGTGCTTGAAAACGAGGGAGACCCTCACCCTAGCACATATGATGAACCTCCATTCCCCCAAAATCTTTCGTGAGGGAGTAATAAAATTCAGCAACCTTGGCCACCATGCTTTGCTTACCAGCATGGATGATGATAATGATTGTGGATAGATGAAGCAGTTTGTCGTTATCGCAACCAGGGATATCATCCCGGCCACAACTCCATTTTTCCCCAAATCCTAGAATCGTTCACGTAAGTTCAAAATCTACCCCTTTCTCTGAAAAAGATTGTCCCCTGTCATTATTAACCTTTTTTCCTTTTGTTATTTTAGCTACTTAGTGTATACCACCAAGGTTTGAAGGCCTGGACTGATGGGTTTAGAAGATTCTGGACATAACTATGCTAGAGACCCGCTGGTGGAATGAGTTGGCCCCTAAATACGAGTGGAGGGCCAAGAACCACAGTAAGCTGACTTTTCCTTCATTCTACCTTTGCACATAAGAAAACCTGCTAACTCTACCTTTTTGTTTGATTCAGATCTCCTGCAGGGTTTTGTTTCCTACCATGAGGAGGATGCTTTGGTCGATCCCGTAGAAGCTGCGAGGTTGTTGCAAGAGGCTCTCACCCGGATCAGTGCTTGATATCGTGCTGTAATTCCATATATTTTAATGTTATTACCCTACTTGCTTGTTGTTTGGATGGTAATTTGTGCGACAATTGAGCTTAATAGAGTTTATTTTACGTGTAGGAATACTTGGACATGAAGTGGAGAAAAGTTACAAGAAATGGTACCTCAAAGCTACAAAATGGGGAAATAAAAGAAGACGTGCAAGGAAATGAAAAGTCATGGCCATATATAGTGCAAGGCTTTGTCCAAGGCACTGTCATTGGAGCCTCTGACAGTGCCTCGCGGGAAAATGTTGGCGCGTCTGAGAGTGCCTCGCGGAGTAATGTTGGTGCCTCTGACATTGCCCCGCGCTGACGATGCTTATCCGAGCCACTTTTATTTACTCGGTATTTTTGGACGTGTAGACTTCGAAACCTATCTTATAAATACGTCATAAAATTAGTTTTTACAGGAGAGGGCATTATTGGAGAGGCAAAAGGCTACAGAACACTTGGAAGCAATGAATCACAAGAGTTTTCTCTTTTGTTCTTCCTTAATCTATATTTTAATGCTTTCAATTATTATCATGATTGTTAGTATGGTTATTATATAGGCCAAAATCCGTCTTCCGAATATTTTGCATAATATGACATTAAAGTTATCGATCGAGCTTGCCCAAGATGCAGTGAGGTCAATGGCTGAGGTGCCGACATGAGTTGCAGTCAAGATATCGACGGTTATCCCAATCAAGATGTTAGCAAGGGCCGGGGTGGAGATCGACTGTTGATGATAGGACTTGTAACGGCTAATTTATCAAGATAGGGCACTAAAAGGGAATATTCACTTGAATATTCCCTGTATTTGTACTATTAGGGTTTCCTAGGAAAAAGGCCCCATATATATAGAAAGAAGAGACAATGAGAGGGGCATGTAATATTCATTTTCTGATTATAACACTTTTTAGAAGAAAACTTTCTCTCTGGCAAAAACACAAAGATTACCTTTTTGTAAAGATTCTTATTCATATTATTCCCCACTTTTCAATCAGATCCGAGGACCGTTCATGTGAATCTTGGATCTATCAGTCATTCATCATTGTCAGGAAAAATATTCACCCAACCCTTTCATTATTGGGTAAATCATTCTCTGTATTTTCTTAAATGCCATTTATTGACATTTATTGCTAGTTACATCACCATTAACGTTCATATTTTATATTCAGTACGAGGAACAAAGCAAGAGACTCCAGGAAAGCAAGCTAAATCATAGATACGAAAGTTTCCCTACAAAAGGGGCTGGCTTCAACAAGCCATAAGGGACGGCTTGCCAAGCTACACAAACAGTTAATTTATTTATAGTCGCAAAAGTTTTCCTACAAAAAGGGGCTGGCAACAACCCATTAGGGATGGCTTGCCAAGCTACACAACTCAGAAAACTTTGTACTATAACCAACGTTAGCTGTTCATAACTCAGAAAACTTTCGTACTACAATAAGCTAACTTTCAAAGAGTATTCTTACTTTATTTTCATACATGGACCGGCCTTTCCATCCATTCAAAAGAAAGAACAAGAGGAAAATTTAGAAAGCACTCATATGTAATATATCACAAGAGATTTACAAAGGTTACACGATATTTACAAGATGGTTTTTAAGATGGTTCTAAGATTATTACAAGATGATTTCTCAGATGAGTTCTAAGATGATTCTAAGATCAAGTACAAGATGATTTCTAAGGTGATTACAAGATGATTTCTCAGATGAGTTCTAAGATGATTACAAGATGATTTCTCAGATGAGTTCTAAGATGATTACAAGATGATCCTACAACTAATGTTTGAATGCTTATACCCCCTCGACCCTGCGTAGCTTTTGTAATAGCCTTTCATTTATACAAGCAAGCTCTTTTCTCAATTTTCTCGACAAGCTCTCAATTCTCTCGTTGCTCACGATATTGGTTTTCCCGCACGGAACTGACAATCTAGTCTAGCGTGCGGAGGGGACCTCAGTTGGCGAACGACAATCGTACTGACATCGATTGCTTAGCCTTACGTCGCCCTTCCAAAGAACCTCAGGAAGGCTCCGCGTAACAGTTGCTATACAAAGCCTCCTTTATATAGGACTAGGAGGTTATTACAAGACAAACTTTTTGGATAAAGTAAACCTATCTTACATGGCAAACTTATCTACAAGCGGGTCCCTCTCGGCATGTGAAGGACTTTAGGCAAAACAACTAAAAACACCTGAAAACATGTGAACGGGGTGAAATATACATGGTGTAGTATGTGAAAGTATGAGGGAGCATGTGACGCCATGTGAAAGTATTGTGTTGCATGTGACGAAGCATGTGGGGGCATGTGGAAGCATGTGAAAACAAGGTGAAGTGGGGCCCGGATAGTATGGAAAGATGTGGAAATTTTTCTTGGCATGGGTAGGATATTTTTTGAGGGTTTTTTAGTAGGTAATGTAAGATTATGGTGGGATTAGCAGGGATTAATATAATTATCCTTTATCGATCATAGAATTGTCTTCCAGGCATCTTTTCGAAGACCTTGTGAAGTAACGCCTGGAACTTGACGGTTCTTCCCTGCCATGTTCCTTCTCCTTTGGATTGAGAGATGTAATCCGCAACTTTAATCTGGAAATGTCATGAGTGATCTTTTCTTGGATGACTTCATATGGTGTTTGATATTCTTTTGCTGCTTCCCGGACTCTTTCCCAGTGAGGATGGGTATTGATATAATTCCAGCTTGCCCAATCTTTTGGCCATATCTCTTTCGGGATGCACCTATTTTGCTGGAAAATGATTCTTTGTGCCTCGCTATACTCTTCCTCCATTGATAAAATGGACACGGGAAATTTCCACCAGAATGATGCCTCTGCTTGCGCCTGGACTTTTCCACTAATGATCTTCACTGGCCTATGAAACATGAATATTTTTGCTGCGTAGGAATCACTAAAACATTTCACCCAATATCTTCTAGGCTTGAACCATAGTAAAAATACTCTAAGGGATGGTGCAATGTTTTCAAAATCCTTGAAGACATTGCATTTGAATTCCATGAAAATATAATACTGATGGCATAGGTACCAGAAAAACCACAGTAGCTCTTGTGGAAAATCCTTGGCTTGAGCTATGAATATATGACAGAACGGATATTCTGGATTGACACCATAAGGCTTGAGAATGGATCCTCCATATTGCCGGAAAACTTGGAGCTCATAATAAATTCTTCTTTCCATAATAATTGACGGGTCAAAGGGATCCATGAGGTTGAACAACTCCGATGGATGATCTGTTGACTTTAATGAAGTTGTTCCTGGTGTATTTGAAACCATAAAGATGTGGCTAATTGGATCTTGCTTTGACTTCAGTTTTGCTGTGGGAAATATTTTTGAGAATTCCTCTGGTCGCGACAGAAAATTTGTGAGAATATTATCCTTTCCTTTCAGGTGCTTGACTTGAAACTTGTATGGAGAGAACCATTGAGCCCATCTGAGAATCTGAGGATTGGGGATAATTTTTGAATTTATCCGGATCATCTTCAGGAAAGCCTTCATATCCATTTGTATTAGAAATTCTGTATGGATAAGGAAGAAATTGAATTTCTTGATTCAATTCTTTACTGCAAGAATTTCCTTGAAAGTGGAGTGATAATGTTGCTCGGCATCTTTAAACTTACCACTGGCGTGTCCGGATATTTTCCTCTGGCCATCTTTTTCTTCAAATAGAACAACACTCCAATACTCATGGCTGGCATTAGTTTGCAGTATCTTCTTTCCATCTGAAGGGATGTAGAGAGACTTGATATTTTTACATATCTCCTTTATTTTTCTGACTGCTTTATTCTGTTTCTCTCTCCATGATGGTGCATTTTTCTTGAGCATTTATGTGAGCGGTGAAATGTATGTAGAGATATTTGGGATGAAATCTCTTACATAATTTATTACACCCAAGAACTGTTGGATCTTCTTTGTTGTGAGGTTGTTATTTGGAAATTTAAGTAATTCCTGACATATATGTGGTCCTGGACTGTATTCACCTTGGACAAAATGCATTCCGAGAAAATCAATCTCCTTTTGAGCAAGAACCATCTTTTTTGCTGAGAGCATGATTCCGTACTGTGTTATTAATGTCTCAAATTGACGAAGCAAGTTGACATGTTCTTTCAATGTATCACTAAATAACAGGATATCATCAATGTAAACTAAGGAGGTATGGAGGATGGGATGGAAGATTTTTATCATGGATTTTTGGAACATGGAGGGTGCAGTTTTTAACCCGAAGGGCATGACTTTCCACTGGAAGTGATGATCGGGGATGCAAAATCCCGTTTTGGGTCGTTTTTCAGGGTGGATTCCCAATTGCCAAAATCCAGATTGTAAATCAAACTTGGAAAAATATTTGGCCTTAGCTAAGTGGGAGAAAAGAGTGAGTTTATTTGGGATGGGGAATTTATCATCTTGGAGGAAATGGTTTAGTGGTTGATAATTAATAACTAACCTGAGTTTTCTTCTTGTCTGCTCAGCTCTTTTGTTGACATAAAATGCTTCGCATTCCCATTGCGAATCCGACGTCTCTATTAGATCAAATTCTAAAAGTTTTCGCATTCTTTCTTTGCAAGCTGAAGATGATCTGGATTCATGCCTGAATGACTGGCCTTTGACGGATTGATGTTTTCATTTTTCTTGAAAGGGAGCTTGATAAAAAACTCTTTGTTTTTCCATAATGGGCTTTTTCCTTTCTTCATGAAATCCATGTGGGATTCATACAAATTCAGTCCTATCCGCTATACCTCTATGTGCTCACTATCTGGAATGATTATCCTTAACTAGATTTGACCCCCATACATAAATTTAATAGTTTTACTAGAAATTATATTTTTTGGTCAAACAATTTGGCGCTGTCTGTGGGGATTGAACCCGCGACCACGTGGTTAAAAGCCATTCCACTTCGTGAAGTTTATCCCCGCTCTCCCCAAGTAAAAGGTTACATTCGACTTCATTTGAATTAACACCTATTCGGCCCACGGCCTCGATTGATTAATGGTTATATTCGACCTTGTTCGAATTAACCCCTATTCGGCCCACGACCTCAATTAAGTAAGGGTTACATTCGACCTCGTTCAAATTAACACCTTTCGGCCCACGACCTCGATTAATTAAGGGTTACATTCGACCTAGTTCGAATTAACACCTTTTCGGACATGCCCTCTGTCACACCTCTTTTTTAACAAACTTCACTAAACCCTTTTAAATTGATAAAAAGGCTTAGTAAAACTCGAAAAGGGTTTTCAATTTTTGAAGTGACAAAGATTGTATTCAAAAGGAAAACTCAGAGTCGCCACCTGGCAATTGATTCCGGTGTGCCGGGCCACCATTTTTAGAAAATATTTCCTTTTAAAAACTTGGACTCAAAGTTAAGTCGGCACCAGAGATTTAGGAAAGGGGGTTCATTTGACTCGGAGAGAAGGTGTTAGGCATTCCCCGAGTCCCGTGAAAGTCACGGTTGCGTACTTGATTTAGTTGGCTTTTAGAACATTCGAATTGAGATAAAAAAACAAACACAGAAAAGAAAAACAAACACACAGGAGGTTCGAGGTCAAACCCACCTAATGAAAAGGAAAATAAAACTAAAACTAAAAATACTACGAGTTTCACTTTAGGCCTCCAAATACAAATACTTCGGGGCATTCCCCGGAATGTAATATACACAAGTCCTTCGGGGCATTCCCTGGATAAATTTAACTAAGAGAACGGCCTCTCGCCTCACAATTAACAAAAGGTCCTAAAGCTTGCCTACCCGAGTGATGACGGCCTAGCGTGCTCCTAGCGGTTAAGTAAGAGGAGTACAAATATAAAAATAAACTAAAGTAAACAGGATTCTTTTCATGTTCCTTCTCCTTTTAACCTTTAATTTTCATGCATTTAGACCGAACCCAATCCTAAAGCATGTAATTTAATTAAGTACTAGCGGGCTCGATCTTTTCCCCATTCCCACGACCAAACAATCGTGTAAAATAATTCATGTATTCAATACAGAAAACACATAAAAGAAAAGAAAGAGATCATAATTGACAAGGCAGAAAAGCGGAAGAGGGCAAGAATGTTCAGATGAATCAGAATGTTATTAAAGCCATTTAGAGTTTAGCTAACCCTCATTCTCTTTTTAACTTCCCAGAACTTGCTTGAGCACATCAAATGATAACAATACTCATGCTACAATTGAAAACCCACGCCACCCACTAAGCCAATCCACACCAGATAGTTTTAAAATACCGATTTTAATTTAGTCCAACCTAATACAACCCCCATACACATGAATTCAAAAGCCATTACCTGACTGACTTTACATCATTGCCTTATTCCTCCACTTTCCATTTTTAGACACAAAGAACACTTCTAATAAAAGTGAAACTAGGCATGACGATGAGGAAGTTCACTGATTAACAGAGTTTACCTAAGTAACAATTTGCCTATTCGTCAATTTAACAAGACGTTAAAGCCCTTTAATTGATCCAAATGTTAGTTAAGAAAGATCACAGAACCTTCACAAGGCACTTCAACAAGTGGTTGTCGACAGAAGGAGAGGAAACAGGAGAAGGATTTTAACTCAAGTTCTCATTTCAAGACATAAAAACTCTCAAACTTCATGACACCAATGATACCTTCTAATGACATCTAAAGGAAGAATAATGATGAAGGATTCACGTCGAAGAATCTGGACTGCCTAGGCAAAACTTTCGTGAAAAGGAACATCAAATTCTATGGCCTACAAGTGAAGTTAAGTGGGTGTCGACTCAAGAATCCAGGAACGCACCAAGAACTCGAGTTAACCTAGCATTAAGTCATGACTGTGGAAGAAACAGAACCATTAACCCAATCTAGAGTCACTGACTTTTCAAACTACCAAAAACATGGACAGAGTCATGCTCTCACATTACCAGGCTACGATCCACTTGACAGTAGCACAAACATCTTGACCTTGATCGAGACATGTCAAACCAAACAGATTCAAGCTCAATCACCACTCTCAAACTAATGAACTAGTTCGATAAGGATGAATAACCACTACCGAAAGCTTCAAATTAGTTTCAGGTTAGACTTAGCAAGCAAATGAGACAAACTTACAAAACACAGCCAGCGACTCGGTCATCTTAAACTAAACAAATCTGAACTTGAAAAGATACTTCAACATGTAAAAGAAGCTAAGAACATCCAAAGCATAGAAGGTAAATCATTCAAATTAGATTAACTTAGTACTCGGATTCACATGAAAGCAGTAAAGGATGAGGTATGAACCTGAAAACTATAATTTCGATTACCCTTCGATGTTCAAATATGGTACAATCAGCAGGAAACCAGGCAACACGCTTGAAAGGAAAATTCGCTACTGAAATCCCAGACTTAAAAGGAACCACGGGATGACTTCGAAAGACAGCTTCAAATCCACGGCAAACCTTGATCAAACTCCATAGTTGAATTCTGAATCCGAAATAGAAGTCAAGAAAACAGAATCCTCTTTTACTCACTATATTAGTTTTTTGTTTTCTGATTTTGAAGTGAAATTCAAATTCAAATGAACTAAATTTTTTTTTTTTGAATGAACCAAAA
This sequence comes from Nicotiana obtusifolia, assembly GCA_002018475.1. NCBI lineage: Eukaryota > Viridiplantae > Streptophyta > Magnoliopsida > Solanales > Solanaceae > Nicotiana > Nicotiana obtusifolia. The sequence continues at coordinate 21,465 of MCJB01050442.1, forward strand.
AAAAAAAAAAAAAATGAGATCTAGAAGGAAAACCAAGAATCCCAAAATCCGAAAGAAGAAAACCTAGAACTTCCCCTTTTTTTTTCGTCCGAAAAATTTCTCCCCCAATTCAGAAATACAACCCCAATATATATATATGGCATCTCGAACCTTCTATTTTTTTCCCCAAGAAACCCCTAAAATCGAAAAGAAAAATCCAAAAGCCTAAAAGAAATCCGAAAAAAAAAATTCCCCCAGAAAACCAAAGCCCTCTGATTTTCTTTTGTGAACGAATTTGGGACAATTGGAAGACCAAGATTGATTCATAATCAATCCACGATCCCATTAATACAAAAATCATTCTCAAGGCCGCGTGAAATGGGAGGAGAATGTTCTCGTTGTCAGAGGTCGTTGTAGATTCGGGTGACGTGGAAGGAATATGAGAGGGGGGACCATGAGGGGACCATTGCTTACGTGGATTGCCGGATTTTGGGTGATTTCCGGCGAGTTTGGGGTGGTCGGCACTGTGAGAGGGAAAGGATTTAGGGCTAGGTTTTTGTTATAATGGGGATTTTATATGTGGGTGGGGATTAATATGGGCCTTTGGTTGAAATTAAATCAATGGCCAAAAAAGTGGGGCGAGTCAGGCGGACTGGGTCGGCGGGTCAAGGGTATTGGGTTGGGTTGTTGAATTTTGGGCTTATATTTGAATTGGGCTCTGAAATTTACAAAATTGGGCCAAAAGCAAACTGAAAATCCAATTTAAATACCTACAAAAATATAAAAACTCTTAATTGAAATTAATATTAAAAATAAAAGCTAAAAATGAAAGTTGAAACTATTTTTTTGGTATTTTCAAGGATTATATTAGAATAAAAAATAGGTTGAAAGTAGTATGTCTTTCTAAAAATACCTAATACTAATTTAAATAAAAAAAATGAAACCATTTTTTTTTGTATTTTTCAATTTTTTTTGCCTAAAATAGGATAAATTTAATAATAAAGTGAATTCATACAGAAATAAGCTCAAGTAATTATTCTAAAAATACTATGACTATTAAAGGTAATTCTAATGCATGGGTCAAAAATTACATGTCTACAGCTGCCCCTCTTTGACGGAAAACACGAAGTGTTTTCAGATGAAGAACAACAAGACATGTTTTTTGACCCGACCCTTATTTAGAGAGACCAAAACTAAAAGAAAAGAGAATGTGATCGAGCCCTGGTATTTGAGCTGCCTACAAATCCTTGGTTATAAAGGAATCAGGCCACGTGTAGTTCATAAGTGAGAAGGGTGGTGGAGTACCGAGGTAGAGAGTCGAGTGAAGTGCCGTCGAAGTTCCGGTCCGCGGTTCCTGCCATTACATAAAAAATAAAAGAAAAAATTACAGCAGAAGCAAAAGAAAAATACAAGATCCTATTTACTTCTTGTCTTGAATCTTCCTTGAATCTCTACTTGATCTTCAATAGGAAACTGAAAAAATGGACCCTGTTCTTCAGGCGGGCTCCTGATGCTTCTTAAATTTGCGAATTAAAGTGACTTTGAAATGAATTCCCTCGTTCTCCAGGTGGGTGCATGATTTTCAAAACTTGAATTGTATTCCCTCGTTATCCAGGTGGGAGCCTGATTGCTAAAATTTGAATTATATTCCCTCGTTATCTAGGTGGGCGCCTGACTGCTAAAACTTGAATTATATTCCTTTGTTATCCAGGTGGGCGCCTGGTTGCTAAAACTTGAATTGTAGTCCCTCGTTATCCAGGTGGGCGCCTGACTGCTAAAATTTGAATTGTATTCCCTCGTTATCCAGGTGGGCGCCTGGTTGCTAAAACTTGAACTATATTCCCTCGTTATCCAGGTGAGCACCTAATATTACAACAAAACAAACAAAACAAAAGAAATTTTTCTGCCCCAGTTTGGAACCTGGGTACATCTATGAGCGTTAATCGAATCATGTTACCTAAAGATCTCTAAGAATTTAAAAGCTAAATCTCATTATCCAGGAGGGCCCTGAAAACTTCAAATTAAATGTCATCTTAAGAGTGATACCTTTAAAGCTATAATTATATTTTCTAAAGGGAGAACTTACGCTAAAACGTAAAACTAAATCCCATTATCCAGGAGGGTCCTAGAATTTTTAAAATTAAGTCCCATTATCCAGGAGGGTCCTGAGAACCTTTAAAATTAAATCCCATCATCCAGGAAGGTTCTGAAAATTTTAGATTAAATCCCATTATCCAGGAGGGTCCTGAGAATTTTAAATTAAATCCCATTATCCAAGAGGGTCCTGAGAACTTAAAATTAAATCCCATTATCCAGGAGGGTCCTGAAAATTTTAAATTAAATCCCATTATCTAAGAGGGTCTTGAGAACTTAAAATTAAATCCCATTATCCAGGAGGGTCCTGAAAATTTTAAATTAAATACCATTATCCAGGAGAGTCCTGAGAACTTAAAATTAAATCCCATTATCCAGGAGGGTCCTGAAAAGCCGAAAATGAACTTACCTGAGCCATGCTCTCTTCTTGGAGGATTCTGAACATAATTTCTCGCCCCTGAGCCATGCCTTCTTCATGGGAGGGCCCTGTGGATTAACAAATTTTCATGCCCTTGTTGCATTGCATTTTCATTCTGAACGTTGCTGCATCCTTGTATTTTCTCAAAACTCAAGAATCGCCTCATCGCCTGAACTTCAATTATCCGCATACCGCTCATTCCAAATCATGCCCCTTGTGATGTGCTTGGCCGAACTCCGCTTTGTGCAATTCAGAAGCTGGTAGTAGGCTTTGAAATCCTTTCTTACTTCTTCAACATGGGCTAATTCGAAAGAAACTCATAAAGATAGACTCAAAGAGCAAAGTGAAATGATTTTTGACAAAAGGAACAAAGGAAAATTTTGAACACAGATGATTATGTGAAGGAAATTTGGAAAAGGAAGACTTATCTGAGGGAAGCGTCCAGCTCTAATGATCATGACACGCATTTCGGATTGATCATCCTAATCCATCCAACCAATCATATTCGGTTCATGGCATGACTCCATAACTCAGAAATCGGGCTTTCACTGATCCCATTTCTTTGTAAAGTCGCGAGCCTACTCGACTTGTAGTGCCCCGAATGGTTTTCACCAACAAGCCTCTCTCATTTGTTTATCTCTCAACTCACCATCGTCTTACGGTGCCCGCGAGGGTTTTCACCAATAAGAATCTCTCATTTTAAATTTTCTCTCATCTCACCATCGCCTTACGGTGCCCGTGAGGGTTTTCACCAATAAGACTCTCTTATTTTAAATTTTCTCTCTTATGCCCATGAACAAAGTGTTACCCCTGATGTAAATCATACCTCTATCTCGCTAGACCTGACATCCTCAAAGATTGATCGGAAGGTCTTTCTTTAGACCGTAATGTAGGCTTTTGGACAGGGTTAGAAAGAGAGGGTGGCATGAAGGCTCAAAATAATTCAAGATGAAAAAAGGGTCAAAATTACAACTTTTGGAATAAGATCTTTTCAAAACCAAAACTTCTACCCCAGTTTCTTTGGGGTCTGGGGAATTTTAATTTTTATTTTGATGGGACCGAACCGTAAGGCTGCCTACGTATCCTTAAAAGGAATCAAGTCGAACGTAGTTCAAAAAAAGTTGTTTGTTTTTGTTCCCTTTTTCTTTTCTTTCCTTTTCTCTTTTTTGTTTGTTTGTTTCTGTCTTTTCTCCTTTTTTTTTTTCTCTTTTCTTTTTCCATATTTTTTTTCAATTTTCTTATTTTTCATCATTTTTTCTCTAATTCTGCTACTGATTCCAAAAGAGGAATATGAAAGAAAATAAATAAGGCTCAAAAGGGGTAGCAAAGGATGAAAGTATTTGGGTAGCGAAACAAAATGCCTTCGTCATTTCAACTTTGAACATGCCAAGTACAAAATACAATTGAAGATGAGCAAGAAATCATACATAGTACCTCTTAACTGCATCAGAATTGATAGGCATATCTACACATTTGCCTTCCATGTCTGTTAAATACAAAGCACCATTTGGCAACACTCTTGTCACAACGAATGGCCCCTGCCAGTTTGGGGCGAATTTGCCTTTAGCTTCCACCTGATGAGGAAGAATGCGTTTCAATACCATCTGGCCCACTTCGAATTTCCGAGGATGCACCTTTTTGTTGTATGATCTTGCCATTCTCTTCTGATACAATTGACCATGACATATTGCAGCCAATCTTTTCTCATCAATCAAACTCAACTGCTCGAGCCAGGTTTTGACCCACTTATTATCATCAATTTCGGCTTCTGCAACGATCCGAAGGGTTGGAATCTCAACTTCCGCAGGTATAACTGCCTCAGTTCCATATACCAGCAGATAAGGAGTTGCACCCACTGAAGTGGGAACAGTAGTGCGATAACCCAGTAATGCAAAAGGCAACTTTTCATGCCACTGCCTCGAACCTTGAACCATCTTACGAAGTATCTTCTTTATGTTCTTGTTGGCAGCCTCAACAGCTCCATTTGCCTTGGGGCGATACGGAGTGGAGTTTCGATGCATGATCTTGAACTGTTGGCATACCTCTTTCATCAAATGACTGTTGAGATTAGCAGCATTGTCTATGATGATCACCTTGGGAATTCCGAACCGAAAAATGATGTTTGAATGAACAAAATCCACCACTGCCTTCTTGGTCACAGACTTGAAAGTTACAGCTTCGACCCACTTGGTAAAGTAATCAATGGCCACCAGAATAAACCTATGCCCGTTTGACGCTGCTGGCTCAATTGGTCCAATAACATCCATGCCCCAAGCAACAAAGGGCCAAGGTGCAGACATTGTGTGTAACTCAGATGGGGGAGAATGAATCAAATCACCGTGTACCTGGCATTGATGACACTTGCGAACAAAACTAATACAATCCCGTTCTATGGTGAGCCAATAATAACCTGCTCGAAGTATCTTCTTTGCCAATACATACCCATTCATATGCGGACCGCAAACTCCAGAATGTACTTCGGCCATGATAATTGAAGCTTCTTTAGCATCTATGCACCTCAACAGTCCTAAATCCGGAGTCCTCTTGTACAAGATTCCTCCGTTCAAGAAAAATCTACTAGCCATACGTCGAACGGTTCTCTTTTGGTCACCTGTAGCATGTACTGGATATACCCTCGACCTGATGTATTCCTTGATATCGTGGAACCAAGGTTCGCCATCGATTTCCTCTTCCACCACATTACAATAAGCATGTTGATCACGAACTTGAATATGCACGGGGTCGACATACGCCTTGTTCGGATGATGTAACATTGACGCTAGAGTAGCCAAGGCATCAACAATCTCATTATGAATCCTGGGAATATGTCTAAATTCAACCAAACTGAATCGTTGACAAAGATCATGCAGGCATTGTCGGTACAGTATGAGCTTCAAATCTCGAGTCTCCCATTCTCCTTGAATTTGGTGAACCAACAAATCTGAATCTCCCAGAACAAATATTTTCTGGACTCCCATGTCTATAGCTAACCTCAAACCCAGAATGCATGCTTCGTACTCAGCCATGTTGTTGGTGCAGTAAAATCGAAGCTGGGCTGTTACAGGGTAGTGTTGCCCTGTTTCAGAGATAAGTACAGCCCCTATTCCGACCCCTTTCATGTTAGCAGCTCCATCAAATAAATGTTTCCAACCTGTCTTTTCATGGTGGTCAACCTCATCAACACATATGACCTCTTTATCAGGAAAATAAGTCTTCAGTGGCTCATATTCATCATCCACCGGATTCTCGACCAAGTGGTCGGCCAAGGCTTGAGCTTTCATCACGGTCCGAGTCACATAGATGATGTCAAACTCTGTAAGTAAAATCTGCCACTTTGTAAGTCTTCCCGTGGGCATAGGCTTCTGAAATATATACTTTAGAGGATCCATGCGAGAAATGAGGTAAGTAGTGTAGGACGACAGATAATGCTTCAAGTTTTGTGCCACCCAAGTCAAGGCGCAACATGTCCTCTCAAGAAGAGTGTACTTAACCTCATAGGGAGTGAACTTCTTACTAAGATAATAGATTGCTTGCTCCTTCTTTCCCGTGATGTCATGTTGACCCAACACGCAACCAAAAGAATTGTCCAAGACTGTCAAATAGAGAATTAAAGGTCTTCCAGGCTCTGTTGGGACCAGCACAGGTGGATTCGACAGGTACCTCTTGATCTTATCAAATGCTTCTTGACACTTGTTAGTCCACTTGACTGCAGCATTCTTCTTCAGCATCTTAAGGATGGGCTCACGGGTTGTCGTGAGTTGAGTAATAAACCTGCTGATGTAATTTAACCTTCCAAGTAGGCTCATCACCTCTGTTTTGTTCTTTGGCGGTGGTAATTCTTGAATGGCTTTGATCTTTAACGGGTCCAACTCAATACCGCGTTACTGACCACGAATCCCAGCAGTTTCCCAGACGGGACACCAAATGCACATTTCGCTGGATTGAGCTTGAGGTTGTACCTGCGGAGCCTTTGGAAAAACTTCCTCGGGTCCTTGACATGGTCAGATTGCTTCTTTGACTTTATGATCACATCATCTACATAAACCTCGATCTCCCTATGTATCATGTCATGAAACATGGTGGTCATCGCCCTCATGTAAGTTGCCCCAGCATTCTTCAAACCCAATGGCATTACCCGATAACAGTACGTTCCCCATGGCGTGATGAATGTTGTCTTTTCTGCATCTTCCTCGTCCATCAAGATCTGGTGATATCCCGCGTAACAGTCCACAAAAGACCCAATCTCATGCTTGGCACAATTATCGATCAGAATGTGAATGTTCGACAATGGAAAATCATCCTTTGGGCTTGATTTGTTAAGGTAACGGTAATCAACACAGACCCTGGTCTTACCATCATTCTTTGGTACTGGCACAACATTGGCTAACCAAGTGGGATATCGAGTGACCCGAATGACCTTTGCAGTAAACTGCTTTGTGATTTCTTCTTTGATCTTCACACTCATATCGGTCTTGAACTTTCGCAACTTTTGCTTGAAAGGAGGAAATGCTGGATCAGTTAGCAATTTATGAACTACCAGATCAGTGCTCAAGCCCAGCATATCGTCATATGACCAGGCAAAAATATCTTTGTACTCAAACAATGTTTTGATTATTTCCTCCTTAACTTGCGGTTCTAAATGCACACTTATCTTGGTTTCCCTAACATCATCCTGGTCCCTTAAATTAATTGCTTCAGTCTCACTCAAATTAGGTTTTGGTTTTTCTTCAAATTGTTTTAGCTCTTTATTGATTTCCTCAAATGCTGCTTCTTCATCATATTCTATTTCATCATCATATTCTACTTCTTGGATAGTTATTTCATAATTAGATTGGCTTTTAAAACTCGGCTGAAAATTCTTCATGCATGTCATGTCACTGCAACCAGCATAAAAAGAGCTGTACAAAAGAACAAAATATAACACTATTAAGAATAACGGAAAATGGGAAATTGCATTTCATTGAAAATAAAAGGATAGAAGGGTTTGAGCATCAGAACAAGCAAAACTAAAAATTTGGATTACAACCCTGGAATAACTCAGATAACAGAAAGGGAAACAAAGCAAACTACCAAAACTCCTTCCTGGTGGGGAGAGGAGTAGCTTCCCAATTGCTACGCTTCACGTTTGGGCCGACAAGCTGCACATCTGCTTTACTAGAGCCTTCACCAACTTCTACCATATTGACCTCTTCGAAAAGACTTTGGAACCTCTTGATCAGCTCTTCATCAACATCGACCACAGATCCTGGGATTTAGGAGATTGGAGGTCTTTCGGCCCCTGGTTTGACAAAAGACTTGGAGATGTGCGGGACGGGCTTCGAGAGCGACCATACCTTCTGTTTCAGATTCTTAACCCTTTTCATGTCCTTCTCTGTGGGCGTGAATCCCAAACCAAACGTACCAGGATTCCCATTGGGGCGTACTAGATGCACAATACTTTGCAGAGATGAGCTCAGACCCTTGCCCGACACAAAATCATTCTTCAACATTTCATTCGCAACCATGACAGAGGCGGAGGATAGCTTAGGACCCAGAATGCATTCTCCTTCAGTGATCTTCTCAATAGACACTATTTTAAACGGAACAATTGTGTCATTACAAGCTGAAAAGTCCTCATCACCGTGCATAACTATTTCCTGCCTGTCCCATTCGAACTTCACCATTTGGTGCAGAGAGGACGGGACTGCCTTAGCAGCATGTATCCAGGGCCTTCCCAACAACAGATTGTAGGAGAGAGCCACATCTAACACTTGGAATTCCATGGTAAACTCAACTAGCCCTATCGACAATTCGAGCATTATATCTCCAACATAATCTTTACCTCCCCCATCAAAGCCTCGAACACACACGCTGTTCAAGTGGATTCTTTCGGTGCCAATCTTCAGTTTTTGTAGAGTAGACAAGGGAAAAATATTCGCACTAGAGCCATCGTCAGCCAAAACCCTTGAGACAACAGAATCTTCGCACTTCACCATGAGATAAAGAGCTCGGTTGTGTTCTGTACCCTCCATAGGAAGTTCATCATCCCAGAAAGTGATCCTATTTGCTTCGAAGATCTTGCCAGCTATCTTTTCCAAGTGGTTCACTGTGATCTTATCAGGAACATGTGCCTCATTTAAAATCTTCATCAAGACCCTGCGATGTTCATCTGAGTGTATCAGCAAAGACAAAAGAGAAATCTGAGCTGGTGTTTTCCTTAACTGCTCTATAATGGAATAATCCTGCCCTTTCATCTTTTTCAGGAACTCCTCAGCCTCTTCCTCGGTGACCGATTTCTTTACTGGCATTTGACTATCCTTGAATGGCTTGGCTTTCTTTAATTCTTCTGGGGTGAAACATCTCCCAAAACGAGTCAATCCTCCAGTTTCATTAACTTCTTCCTCTATTTCTTTTCCTTTGTATGCCACTATCACTTATTTGTAGTTCCACGGAATAGCCTTGGCATCAACCACTAGCAGCTGGGTTACTGCTTTAATGATGATAGGGGTAACAGGAGCCCCTTTCACAACTATGACAGGCTTACTTGGAATCCCTGGCACTACCACTTTTGAGCTTTCTGGACTTGCCCCAATATCTTTTGACATCCCTTTCACAACCAACACTGGTGGTTTCAAATTGAGCGGGCTCGGCTTTTCTGTCGCCCCTTCAACTGTCAAAGGCTTTGGTAGAATCTGGAGCTTTAACCAAATTATTTTCACTGGCCCGAATCATCATGACAGACTTATAAGACTTCTTGGGCTCCCCATCCTTGTAAAATATTTCAATCATATATGTCTCTTCATGGGCTGGCAAAGGGTTTTGGTTGATGTTTGGCACGTCTGGGCTTTGAACTACAATTTGGTTTGTATCAATGAGCTCCTGGATCGCCCATTTCAAATGCCAACACTTCTCTATGTCATATCCAGGAGCATCAGAACAATAGGCACATATTAGGGAATAATCGAGGTTCTTTGGAGGGGGATTTGGTATCTTTGACTCAATCGGCCTCAAGACGTCCAACTGCCTTAACCTTTGAAATAGACTAGCATAGGATTCTCCAAGCGAGGTAAAAGTTTGTTTCCGCTGCTGCCTCTCTCTCCTATACTCTGGCCTTGGTCGAAAATGTGAACCATTGGGGTTTTGGTAAGGTTGTGGAGGTGGATAGGTATTTTGTGGAGCTGGGTAGGTATTCTGTGGGACGGGGGCACGCCATTGTGGATAAGGAGGGGGTTGAGCATATGACTGTGCATGGTGAACAGAATATTGGGATGGCCTGGCTGAGTATTGGGGGTTTTGCGAGGTAAAGTAATGTTGAGGTGGATTATATGGAGCTTGGGCATAGGTTTGAGGTCGGGGTCGAGGATGGGTGTACTGGTGAGGTGAACCCGTCTGGCCATGCCATGATCCGGAGACAATCATAGCGACATCTTCCTTCTTCTTCTTGCCTAGCAAACTCCCGGTACGACTCTGGATTGCCTGGGTGGTTGCTTTTATAGCAGAATAGCTCATGATCTTACTCGACTTGAGCCCTTCTTCCACCATTTCTCCCATCTTTACCACATCATGGAAAGACTTACCAATGGCTGAGATCAAGTGGCCATAGTAAGTGGCTCCAGGGCTTGAAGGAAGTATTTAACCATCTCGTCTTCTTCCATCAGAGGATTGACTCAGCAGCTTGCTCCCTCCATCGGAACCCATATTCTCTAAAGCTTTCACTGGGTTTCTTTTCCACCTTGGTCAGAGATAGGCGGTCTGGAACAATGTCTATATTGTACTGGAAATGTCGGGCGAAGGCCTGAGCCATATCGTCCCAGGTGTACCACCTGCTAATGTCCTGGCGGGTGTACCATTCTAAAGCTACCCCACTCAAACTTTGGCTGAAGTAGGCCATTAGTAATTCCTCTTTTCCTCTGGCGCCTCTTATTTTACTGCAATAACCCCTTAGATGAGCAACAGGATCCCCATGTCCGTCATACAAATCGAACTTGGGCATCTTGAACCCGACGGGCAGTTGGACATCGGGGAACAAACACAAATCCTTATAGGCCACACTCACCTGGTTTCCCAACCCTTGCATATTTCTCAATGATTGCTCGAGACTCTGTACCTTCCTAAACATCTCTTCTTGCTCTGCATTCTTGGATTGTTTGTCAGTTTCAACATGAGGCTCAAATTGGGGAGTGTAAGAGTAAGGATCTGGGACTTTGAAAGTGGGCTCCGGTGCATGGTAGTGGGCATCTGGGGCGGGGAATGCGGGCTCACTAGAGGATCGGTGGAGGGTAGCTTGTGGAGGGGGTAAAAAAATAAGAGCAGATGTCGGAGCAGGTTACGAGGTTGTTTTGGCTGGTGGAGCATGAAAGTTTGGGCCGAAGTGCCGGGGTAATTGTGGTAAGGGGTAAAGCCAGGTGCGTGTTGTGGGAAAAGATCAATGATATTGGACATCTGGGATTGAGAGAGTGGTGGAATGGAAGCAGGGTTTTCTGTGTAGTTGGTAGGGAACGAGGGTGGAGGGTGTCCCTTAATCCATGCTTGATACATTTCCGCCATCTGATGCTTCAACCTCCGGACCTCCTCTTGCAGTTCCGATTCCGACTCAACAATCTCTTTTGGCGGGTCTACAACTCCAGTGTCTGTTTCCTTGCTAGCCATGACTATTTGGCACTTTGATCGGGTGTTGTATGGGTGACTTGCCAGGATGCCAACAAACTGACCACCTTCCTGAAAATAGTCTGAGATGTAACAGAGGACAACAACACAAAACTACCATGTTAGCGTTAGGGCATTTATCCGATAATAATATCACATTACGTGCAATGCACCTAGCAACAAATAACGGTTCTAAAATGGCTTTGAGGGTCGCTAGGTCATATGGCATCATCCCAATTTACTTATTTCGATCTTTCCTTCTCTTTCTTTTCCAACACCTCTTACTACCCTTTTTTTTTATGTAAAATGTCTTGATCAAACCCGATGTAGGTTGCCTACGTATCATGTTCTTCATGAATCAGACCAAGCGTAGTTCTGAAAAAGTGACGGAAAATATACTAAATTTTTTTTTGAGATTTTTCATTTAAAACTTTTTGATATAAAATACAATAAGAAGTACGATAATGAAAGACCCGACATACTTGACCACACTATGACTGACTTTGACACTACCTAAAGGACTCATCCTAGACAAGACATGAAAGTAAAAAGACAACATAAGACAATCTCAAAACATTTCAATAGAATGGATCCTCAAACTGCTTCTGAATGCGACGGCCCTGGCTGGGATGGTCCTGGGCTATCCGTCATGCTCAAACTTTGTAACATGCCTCGTAAAGAAACACCGATGCTGGGAATAAAGTCCCTGGCGTGTGCCCCCGCATCATGAAGGCCAACCCTAAACAAATACTGGCCATGCTGCTCCACGTTTGCTGTCAATCCCGCTAACTGAGACTTTATCAACTCAAGCTTATCCCAGGGATCTTGGTCCGATGCCTCCTCAAATCATCTGTCTGAACTGCCCGCCCCCTAAGTTGTGCTGGCAATGGGGTGCTGATCCCTAGTGGGACGGACTGTAACCAAATCAGGTACTCCTGAGTACACTCGGGCATGCCAACATCCTTTGCTAATGTATTTTTCTTCATCCTCTTTGCATTGTTCCAGTATTTCACGTACTTGATTTCGTCAACCGCCTTTTTGCTAAAATTCATGATGTGCCTCCAAAGATTCAAAGTTGAAGGCTCCTCTTGTCGTCTGCCCAACTACCCTAACGGGCGTGTATGGCCTGACACACTTGAGTCCTATCAGCATCAGGAAAGGCTGCATGAGGCATCCTGCCAAGATATCATCTAAAGGTAGCCAAAGGTAAGCCCACAAAACATTCCCGTTTGTCCTCAAACCAAGGAACTCAATCCAAGCTGTGACCTACTTGGTATGTAAACTTAGGAGATTTCATCCTACGCTCGATGCATACCACCCGATCTCTCAAGGCACGGTCGATGGGACAAAGTAAGGAAGCGGTGTGCAAATGCTCCATCATCCACAATTGTAGAAAAAGGTTACTTCCCTCAAAATACCTGACACCTCCCCTAACCTCACTCAGGGCTCGGTACAACTCTGCTAAGATCATCGGCACAACGATAATGGTTTTGCGTTGCTTCTCATGAAATAGTGCCATTACCACTGACTGCAGACGGGTGCTAATGTGCCTCTCATCTAA
>MCJB01050443.1:0-54047 GCA_002018475.1 Nicotiana obtusifolia
AAACAACATAACAACATTCCTTTGGAAACAAAAAAAAAGAATCTATTCGAGGGGGAGATGAGAGATATTTTGTTCCACCACAGAAAATTATTTGATTCTTGTCTTTCAAAAAATTTCCACGATATACCCGAACAATCTTTTATAAGATTTAATGATTCCTAACAACGGATTCATCTCTCGCTATCTGCATTTGGTATGGTTATTTGCTTTGGTAATAAAAAGAATAATGAATAGAAAAGAATAATGAATAGAAAAAAATAATGGTTTGGGTCGTGTATCTACGTCCAATCTACGGTAGACGAGAAGGTTCCATTAGAACAATTATTTATTTCAGTTCAGGGTTCCTCGTCTCTTTTTTTTTTGAAAAAGAATAAAAAGGGGGGAGGGGATGTGGGGAGAAATGACAAGAAGATATTGGAACATAAATTTGGAAGAGATGATGGAGACAGGAGTTCATTTTGGTCATGGTACTAGGAAATGGAATCCTAAAACGGCGCCTTATATCTCTGCAAAGCGTAAGGGCATTCATATTACAAATCTTACTAGAACTGCTCCTTTTTTATCAGAAGCTTGTGATTTAGTTTTTGACGCAGCAAGTAGGGAAAAAAAATTCTTAATTGTTGGTACCAAAAATAAAGCAGTTGATTCAGTAGAGTGGGCTGCAATAAGGGCCCGGTGTCATTATGTTAATAAAAAATGGCTTGGCGGTATGTTAACGAATTGGTCCACTACCGAAACAAGACTTCATAAGTTCAGGGACTTGAGAACGGAACAAAAAACAGGGAGACTCAACCGTCTCCCGAAAAGAGATGCAGCTATGTAGAAAAGACAATTATCTCGCTTGCAAACATATCTAGGCAGGATTAAATATATGACAGGGGGTACCCGATATTGTAATCATCGTTGATCAGCACGAAGAATATACGGCCTGCGAGAGTGTATTACTTTAGGCATTCAACCAATTTGTTTAACCGATACAAATTGTGACCCCGATCTCGCAGATATTTCAATTCCAGCGAATGATGACGCCATATACTCAATCCGATTAATTCTTAACAAATTAGTATTCGCAATTTGTGAGGGTCTTTCTAGCTATATAAGAAATCCTTGATTAATAATAACATAATAACATAAATAACTTACTTGAGAAATCCCTTAGGGAATCGCTTACTATTTCTTAATTTCAAAAAAGAGATAAAAATAGCTGGGGATATTATGTGATTTATTAGTATTCTAAATCTTAGTTGGTATTCAAAATATCCGATTCAAGTAGACAAAGAGATGGTTGAATCAAAAAAATTTGTTTAAAGTTCAATTTTTTCAGAGGGCAAGGCAATATGAATGTTCTATCATGTTCCATCAATACTCTAAAAGGGGTTATACGATATATCCGGTGTGGAAGTAGGCCAACATTTCTATTGGCAAATAGGGGGTTTCCAAGTACATGGCCAAGTACTTATTACTTCTTGGGTTGTAATTGCTATCTTATTAGGTTCAGCTACTACAGTTCTTTGGAACCCACAAACCATTCCGACCGAGGGTTAGAATTTCTTCGAATATGTTCTTGAATTTATTCGAGATGTGAGTAAAACTCAAATTGGCAAAGAATATGGCCTTGGGTTCCTTTTATTGGCACAATGTTTTTATTTATTTTTGTTTCTAATTGGTCAGGAGCTCTTTTACATAGGAAAATCATACAATTACCTCATGGGGAGTTAGCCGCACCCACGAATGATATAAATACTACTGTTGCTTTGGCTTTACTCACATCAGTGGCATATTTCTATGCGGGTCTTACAAAAAAAGGATTAGGTTATTTCGGAAAATATATTCAACCAACCCCAATCCTTTTACCCATTAACATCTTAGAAGATTTCACAAATCCTTTATCACTTAGTTTTCGACTTTTCGGGAATATCTTAGCTGATGAATTAGTAGTTGTTGTTCTTGTTTCGTTAGTACCTTTAGTAGTTCCTATACCTGTCATGCTCCTTGGATTATTTACAAGTGGTATTCAAGCTCTTATTTTTGCAACTTTAGCCGCGGCTTATAAAGGTGAATCCATGGAGGGCCATCATTGAAATAGTCTTATTTAGCTTAGAGTAAAGCAATGTATAAATATGGTGGGTGGCTCAAGAGAATTACTTAGCTTAGGGAATAGAATAGGCGAATCTAAATATACAACTATTTTATATACGACCTAGGGTGAGAGCAAAAAAATCATGATGATATTAAAGAGTAAGGAGAAAAAGATCTAAAAAAGATCTTTTTCCTAAATTTCCCCTTTCCTTCACTTAATATCATACTTCGTCTCAATGAATATTCACTTTAGATTGCTTAGTCTATCTCATTATTAATTCATATTAAAAACAATTTGAATATAAGAATTTTTGTCAATAATTAAAATTCTTGTTGTATAGGTTTACGACGTGTAATTAAATTAAATTAAATAAAAAAGGGCGATACGATTTTCCTTTCTGTTGATTTTATTCAACGATTGACCAAAATATTAATAATTAATAAATAAATTATTCATTTTTATTAATAAATTGCATGAACTTGGATCAATCAAATAATGATATTTCTATACATATGGAATTATTCGGACTAATCAATTTGTCCATTTAGATTTATCTAGGTGGAATAATAAGAAAAGGTAAGGTTCAAAAGAATTTACAAAAAAGGGATTTTTTTAGTATTTTAGAAAGGGTCGGTTAGGAGAGGGAGGCATCTGTAATTGAATAACTATAAGCCAACCCTTCTAGATGTTTTGACTCTTGATTCTCGAATAGGATTGAATCTAAGATGAATGCTTGGTTTACGTTATGGAACAAAGACATGTATATGTGATATTAGATATTGACTAGTGCTAGTTATATATGAAATGAACTAAAGATATATTTTACTACTCTAGGGGATTCTAATAGACTAGAAGTCCTTCCAGCCCCTTGTGACTATGAATTGAATGAATATACAGATGAAATCAAGAAATAATTCAACTAACAGTTCGAACCAAGAAATGGAAGAAAGAAAGTCGTATGGGTTCACAAAGACTCTGTGGCTTAAAAGTAAAAAAGATATATCGAAGTAGTTCTGATGATTCAATAATCTTATTACTTCAATCCGAAGTTCTTAGTTACTTCGACTGGATGAGTCCTAGCGAGGGAATAATTTAGTTACTTCGACTGGATGAATCCTAGCGAGGGAATAATTAAGTCATAACTCATTGGTTGATTGTACCATTAACCATTTCTTCTTTTTTTTTTGGTACGAGGAACTTATCATGAATCCACTGATTTCTGTTGCTTCCGTTATTGTTGCTGGATTGGCCGTAGGGCTTGCTTCTATTGGACCTGGAGTTGGTCAAGGGACTGCTGCGGGTCAAGCTGTAGAGGGTATCGCGAGACAGCCTGAGGCAGACGGAAAAATACGAGGTACGCTATTGCTTAGTCTAGCTTTTATGGAAGCTTTAACAATTTCTGGACTGGTTGTAGCATTAACACTTTTTTTTGCGAATCCTTTTGTTTAATCTTAGCTTAGAAATATGAAAAATAAATACATTTTTCATATTTTATTACCTTCGACTTGTCGTTTGCTTTTTCAAATTCTATCAAGATTTTCCTCCTCCAATTCTTTATTCTTTGAGAAAAGAACATACGGGAAGGGCTGATTTGCGGATGAGGAATTAGCATACTGACTCGCTTTCATCCTTCCCGTTCATGTGACGACCCGGCCAGTCGTCTCATGAGTTACCGCTCTGTTTTCCCCGTTTCTGCCTTATTATGCTTCGTTGACCGTGTTTTATGTAATCACGTTGAGTAGTTTGAGTGCGGAGTGGATTTGGTAAGAAATGAGACACTTAGTCTCCTTCAAGAAGGTTTAAGTTGTAAAAGTCAACCGGATGTTGACTTATGAGTTAGAGGGCTCGGATGTGAGTTCTGACGGTTCGGTTAGTTTCGGGAGGTGATTTATGACTTAGGAGTGTGATCGAAATTGGTTTTGTAGGTCCGGTGTAGAGTTAGGCTTGAATTGGTGATATTAGAATTTTTTGCGATTTCCGGTTGTTAGGCGAGATTTTGATCCGAGGGTCGGAATGGAATTCCGAAAGTTGCTATAGCTTCGACATGTCATTTAGGAGGTGTGTGCAAAATTTCAGGTTATTCGGACGTGGTTTGCTTGGGTTTAAATCAAAAGAGCGATTTAGAAGATTTTGGAACTCTTAGGCTTGAATCCGACACGAATTTGATATTGGGATGTTTTTTTGAGCGTTCCGAAGGTTGGAACAAGTTTGAATAATGTTATGGGATATGTTGGCATGTTTTGGTTGAGGTTCCAATGGCCTCGGGTGAGTTTGGGTGGTTAAACGGGCTATTTCATCATTGGAAGGAAAATTTGTAGAAAAACCAGAGTCGAGAATGCGGTCGCATTTCTCAAATTCGGACCGCATATCTCACAATGAGATAGCAAACTCAAACAGATTTCTGGGCAAGATCCGGGTCCGAAATGCAGTGTAAAATGCGGTCGCATTTCTAACATGCGGACCGCATATTTTGCACACTGACACCGCAGACCGAGGCAGATTTCTGGACAAAAATCAATGTCAAAAATGCGGTCGCGTTTTTGACATGCGGACCGCAAACCATGCTTCGTGCTGAATTGCGGTGAAGGCTAGGGTTACCTTCGCGATGGTCGCGTCAAATATGCAGACCGCATATCTGTTATGCGACAGATATGCGATCGCATTTTAAGCCTGACAGGGGCGTTTTTGTCTCGATTTTTGACCTCTTTATAAATAGAAATCAGTGCCCATTTTCCATGCAAAAACCCACTGTCGTTACCCACGAAGAGAAACACCTCCAAACACCATAAATCGCGGCAAATCAACCTCAAAACTATATCCAAAGGGGACTTTCTTGGACAAATTCTTAAAAGGAGTTTTGGCTATCTTGAACATAGTTGGAGCTAAAGAGCTCGGATTGAAGCAAGTTTTGAGGTGATTCTTTGAATATTTCCAAGGGAAACATCAGGGTAAGTGTTCTTAACTCAACCTTGGTCAAATTACTCCGGTAAATCGCTATATTTAGCACTTAATTGGTGATTTAAGTGGGAAAATCTGTGAAAAACCCTTAAGTTTAGATTTTAAGACTTGGAGGTCGAACCGATGTAAGAATTCGATAAATTTCGTATGGTTGAACTCGTGAGGAGATAAGGAACTTGTTGAGGTGAAAAGTACTGAATTTCAAGAAGTGGGCCCGAGGCTCGGGTTTTGCTAATTTCGGGGTTTCTTAGTATTTATTGATTGTTTTCGCGTGGGCTTTGTTACCCCAGCATATTGTGACATATTAGTTCTAATTTTGGATAGATTCGACGTGCGCGGAGGCCAATTCAAAGGGCAAAGGTGTCGCGGGCTAAGAAATTAGCCGGTTCGAGGTGAGTAGTGATTGTAAATGATGTTCTGAGGGTTTGAAACCCCGGATTGCACATCGTAGTGCTATATTGAGGTGAGGCACACGCTCGATGATGAGCGTGGGGTCGTTTACTACTGGGGATTGTGACTTGGTCTGTCCCAGTCGATGATTTCTACTACATATTTGGTTGAAACTTATTTGATATCATCATGACTTGGGCTAATTGCCATATTTGGGCTTCGTGCCGGTTATTTGAACCCTTCGGGGGTATTTATCATTGTTTCCTCACTGTTTTGATTCATTACTTGAACTCAGTCATGTTGTTTTCTACTGTTTTACAAATTAGCCATTTTTACTCAGTTTTGAGATATAAATGACATTTTAAATGATGTAAATAGGAGCGGGTGGTACGCCTACCACAAGATATGATGTAAATGGGAACGGGTGGTACGCCTACCACAAGATATGATGTAAATGGGAACGGGTAGTACGCCTATCACAAGATATGATGTAAATGGGAACAGATGGTACGCCTACCATAAGATATGATGTAAATGGGAGCAGGTGGTACGCCTACCACAAGATATGATGTAAATGGGAACGGGTGGTACGCCTACCACGAGATATGATGTAAGTGGGAGCAGGTGGCACGCCGCCACGAGATATGATATTGCGCTTGGGCCGTAAGGGGCCCCTCCCGGAGTCTGTACACCCCCAGTGAGCGCGGGTACCCATTGTGACGTGAAATTGAGCCCGAGGGGCTGATATTGTGATGTGAAACATAGCCCGAGGGGCGGATATTGTACCATGTGATATGCCCGAGGGGCCGATACTGAGCCCGAAGGGCGATATTTTACTTTACATTATTTACCAAAAAGGATTTCACATTTTCACCTTTGAAAAGAGATTTGACTTGGATTTCTCACTGATTTTCTGTTGCGAACGATGTTTTAACTGCTTCATTATAGAATGCCTTGTGCTTTGTGTGTTTTCTTGCTTTCCGCCATTATTTATGATTATTACTCACTGAGTTGGAAGTACTCACATTACTCCCTGCACCATGTGTGCAGATTCAGGCGTTGTTGGTTCCGCCCCGGAGTATTGATTTCTCCTGTCCAGGCGGTGATTCCGAGACAACGAGGTAGTTGTTGGCATCCGCAGCCCCGTATCTCTTTTATCTTGTTGTTTCCACTTTCTTCAAACAATTGTGCCAGAGATATTGTAATAGAAATCTTGTTATTAGGATTTCATTAGTTGCTCATGACATTGTGATACTCCAGTTTGGGCTGTTATCGGGATGGTTAGCTAAAATTCCACGAATGTATGCTATTAAACTATGCCTGCATTGTCTTCTTGTTAATTTATTTGCATAAAAATGAGATTTTGTGTTTGAATTGGCTGGCCTTGTCTTCACGAGAGGCGCCATCATGACCCGGTTCGGGGTTAGGGTCGTGACAGTTCATAGACCAAGGGAAACTCTTTTCAGTAAGTGTTAGTGTTCCAATAACCAATAAAAGGGCTAGTTCATTAGTTCATAATTTATAACTAACTCGAATATTCTTTATTTTTTGACTCAATTTCAGAAAAAATAAAAGAATAAATAAAAGGAGGGGCGAAGTTCTACAAAAAGAACTCTGTTCGATTTTTTAGTCTATCTATAAGAGATCATATGAAAAACATAACCGATTCTTTCATTTCTTTGGGCCACTTGCCATCTGCCGGGAGTTTCGGGTTTAATACTGATATTTTAGCAACAAATCCAATAAATCTAAGTGTAGTGCTTGGTGTATTGATTTTTTTTGGAAAGGGAGTGTGTGCAAGTTGTTTATTTCAAGAATAGGCTGGACCACCCAGTTGTAGCCTTTTCCGTTATAACTAGGAAAGAGAGGTGCATGATCTCGCGAATTACTTCTGAATAAATTCAGAAATTATATGTAAGAACCATAGCATTTCGCGATTCATTGGTAAATATATTTTGATTCTCTATTAACCAATAATGTGGAACTATTAACATGGTTAAAACAAACTGTTTGAAGTCTACACGCAGCATGGCACTCTTTCTACCACTATGTTAATATAGAGGTGGTTTCAAAATAAATATTTTATCGATATAGGATACTCATATTGATAAAATGATTTGAACCGCTTATTGTAAATTGTAAAAACGGGGATTTTACCCACTTTATCTAATGCTGAATCGACGACCTATTCTAAGTAAGAAGAGCTTTTTGGATTTGAAAAAAAAAAAAAAAAAAAACAACTTTGCTGACAATTATATATTTTTTATTTTGTCAGAAGAGTCCTCCGAATATTTTGGTCTTACATTAGTTTCAATATCTTTTTGGAATATCAACAAAGAAGAGAAAATAGGCTCATTACATTCATAAAAAAAGATATGAGAATTTACCTTAGGTAATTGAGCATGAGAGCCAAATGAATCGAAAGATTCATGTTTGGTTCGGGAAGGGATTATGGAATTTTGGAAAGGAATGGAAAAATAATCTACTTTTATTAAGTGATTTATTAGATAATCGAAAACAGAGGATCCTGAATACTATTCGAGATTCAGAAGAACTGCGTGGAGGGGCTATTGAACAACTCGAAAAAGCTCGTTCTCGCTTACGGAAAGTAGAAAGCGAAGCCGAGCAGTTTCGAGTGAATGGATACTCCGAAATAGAACGAGAAAAATTGAATTTGATTAATTCAACTTATAAGACTTTGGAACAATTATAAAATTACAAAAACGAAACAATTTAGTTCGAACAGCAAAGGACGATTAATCAAGTCCGACAACGGGTTTTCCAACAAGCCTAACGAGGAGCTCTAGGAACTCCGAATAGTTGTTTGAACAACCAGTTACATTTACGTACCATTAGTGCCAATATTGGCATGTTGGGAACAATGAAAGAAATAACTGATTAGTCTTTCTACTGTAGGTATTATTTTTTTCTTTTAAAAACTAATAAAGAAAGAATCATGGTAACCATTCGAGCTGATGAAATTAGTAATATTATCCGTGAACGTATTGAACAATATAATAGAGAAGTAAAGATTGTAAATACCGGTACCGTACTTCAAGTAGGCGATGGCATTGCTCGTATTCATGGTCTTGATGAAGTAATGGCGGGTGAATTAGTCGAATTTGAAGAGGGTACAATAGGCATTGCTCTGAATTTGGAATCAAATAATGTTGGTGTTGTATTAATGGGCGATGGTTTGTTGATATAAGAAGGAAGTTCTGTAAAAGCAACGGGAAGAATCGCTCAGATACCCGTGAGTGAGGCTTATTTGGGTCATGTTATAAATGCCCTGGATAAACCTATTGATGGTAGAGGTGAAATTTCAGCTTCTGAATTTCGATTAATCGAATCTGCCGCTCCGGGTATTATTTCTCGCCGTTCCTTATACAGGAGCAGCTCTTCAAACCGGGCTTATTGCTATTGATTCGATGATCCCTATAGGACGTGGTCAGCGAGAATTAATTACTGGGGACAGACAGACGGGTAAAACAGCAATAGCCACAGATACGATCCTCAATCAACAAGGTCAAAATGTAATATGTGTTTATGTAGCTATTGGGCAAAAAGCATCTTCTATGGCCCAGGTTATAACTACTTTACAGGAAAGAGGAGCGATGGAATACACTATTGTGGTAGCCGAAATGGCAGATTCCCCTGCTACATTACAATACCTTGCTCCTTATACAGGAGCAGCTCTGGCTGAATATTTTATGTATCGTGAACGACACACTTTAATCATTTATGATGATCCCTCCAAACAAGCAAGCTTATCGCCAAATGTCTCTTCTATTACGAAGACTGCCCGGTCGTGAAGCTTATCCAGGAGATGTTTTTTATTTGCATTCACGCCTTTTGGAAAGAGCTGCTAAATTAAGTTCTAGTTTAGGTGAAGGAAGTATGACCGCCTTACCAATAGTTGAAACCCTATCGGGAGATGTTTCGGCTTATATTCCTACTAATGTAATTTCCATTACTAATGGACAAATCTTATTATCCGTCGACCTATTCAATTCTGGAATCAGACCTGCTATTAATGTGGGTATCTCCGTTTCCAGAGTGGGGTCCGCAGCTCAAATAAAAGCCATGAAACAAGTGGCTGGTAAATTAAAATTAGAACTAGCACAATTCGCAGAATTAGAAGCCTTTGCACAATTTACTTCTGATCTCGATAAATCTACTTAGAATCAATCCACGATTACGTGAATTGCTTAAACAATCCCAGTCAGCTCCTCTCACGGTAGAAGAGCAGATAATGACTATTTATACCGGAACAAACGGCTATCTTGATTCATTAGAAGTTGGACAGGTAAGAAAATTTCTTGTTGAGCTACGTACTTACTTAAAAACTAATAAACCTCAGTTCCAAGAAATCATAGCTTCTACCAAGACATTTACCGAGGAAGCAGAAGCCCTTTTGAAAGAAGCTATTCAGGAACAAATGGATCGTTTTATACTTCAGGAACAAGCATAAAGAAATATTGATCACTTTTGTCTTAATCTTAATAAATAAATAAAAAGGAATCAAGCGTCTTGGATTCAAATATTCAAACAGTCTTTCTTGTTATCGAAATCTAAAAAATATATATACATATATATGGAAATAAATTGCGTCCAATAGGATTTGAACCTATACCAAAGGTTTAGAAGACCTCTGTCCTATCCATTGTCGGAGCAACAATAGCAACAAGAGCAACAACAAATCAATTGAAGAGGGAGGAGAAGTCACAAAACGGAGCTGCTGTTCGGGGCTCGAAATAAGATGCTACGATTCTCCAAATCCGATCTCCACCATTCAAATCAAAGACCAAGATATTATGAACACTCAGTCAAATTTTCAGCCCGATCCAACGGTAACGAATCGGGAAACTTGAAGTTGGCTGGTCGGAATAAAATCTGCAGCAAAACAAATACTTTTCTTCTCTCTCCTCTTGATGAAAGCTCTCTAAAAAATAACTCTTATGTGTTTAAGTCTTTCAAAGACTTGCACCAATAAGCATAAAACAATTCTCCAAGGTTGTCCTATTTATAAATAATGAGTGGTGCTTTCTCTAAAAGTCAAAACCAACTCTAAATAGTAATAAAAACCTAATCCAATTTCAAATAAGAATGAAAACCAAAAGAGAATAGAATAGGCCATTGAGCCTTCGGCTGACAACATGAGCATGGGCCAACATACTTTCACCCACTTCCTTTATGTTAGGCCACCCCATCGAGTGAAAAGAATAGCAGTGGAATTAGCTACTATGCGTATTTATGTAGCAATCCAATACATCAGACTTGTAAGATCTTAGATTAAACACAGAGAAAATTGGCGGAACCACAACTGGAAATTCAAGTCATTCTAGAAAAATCCTTTTCTAGTCTTTCTTTGAGAGCTTTGGCGGGGTGCCATATGTGCTTTAGAAAAAGTACTATACTGAAGTATAACGTATTCTACTTTGAAAGTAGAGGCGGATCTACGGTGGATTCTGTGGATTCAACTAGCTACGTGTCTCTCTCTATATGTGTAACACTTAGCATGTATATACTTCATATAATAAGATAGAACACGTTTTGAAACTATTGATGTAAATCTTGCACGTCCCCTCTTTAAAGGACTCGTCTGGCCATAAAAAAAATTACTTTTTTTTTAAAACTTTTTCACTTTTTTCTGAATTAGTGATTTGTCGTAAAATTTCAAATTTCAATTGAAATTTTATTTCGTAATTTTTAGGAAATTTGAAAAACTCCAAAAAGCTGCTTTTCAAAATTCTCACTTCAAATCGCCCACAAATTCAAGAACTGTTCCAAATTGTATTCATGTCCAAACACAACTCTAATTTTCAAATACCATTTTTATTTTTAAAAATTTCACTTTTTTCCAAAATTTCATAATTCTTATGTCCAAACGCTTGAAGGGGAGCTTTGACGTTACTGGTAAAGCTGTTGTCATGTCACCAGGAGATCACGGGTTCGAGCCGTGGAAACAATCTCTTGCAAAAATGTAAAGTAACATTGTGTACGATAGATCCTTGTGGTCCGACCCTTCCTCAGACCCCACATGCAGGGAGAGTAGTGCACGGGGCTACCCTCTTATGTCCAAACGCCCACTTAGTAGTTGGGAAAATCAAGTAAAGAGGATGTCTTTTCAAGCAAGTTATACAGACATGGTTTAAAGCCTAAAAAATTGTGGAGCAGTTCCAGAAGCTCAACTTGAAAGTGGCTTTGTGGTAGAAAGTATTACCAACCACAAGTTTCTTTTTTCATTATTCAGCAAACACATAAAAGATCTTTTCTGCGCTAAAGCTACCTTTTTCTCTCAACTTCAGCTTATGCCAAAACACCCTTTTTGAAAGTATAAAGCAGTTTTCCTATAGTACTAATGAGCACATCAGCTTCTTTCGAGACAAGAATCTCTCGGGAAAGCATCAATAGATCTATCAAGGCACTATTTGATTTGTGTTTGTCTAACTGGAATATCCTAAAGGGACTAAGCTCCCGCTATGGGTGGGATCCTGAGAAGTGCTGGACCACATTAGTCTATTGTACGTAATCTTACCTTGCATTTCTGCAAGATGCTTTTTACTCTTGCAAAACCAATTATCTTGAATATCCTAACTTATGAAAAATATTCTCCCATTTTATTATATAATCAAAGAGTTTTATTTCTCATAGGCAGCCTAGTGCATGAAGCATCCCGGACACCCTAGCTTTTTCTTTATACCATCTTATACATATGTTGCAAGAAATTAGAATAAAGAACTTGTGAAGAGACAATTTTAAAAATTTGGAGACAGCAGGATCAGTACCATGGATTAATAGTTCCTTCTTAAGCAAACCCTCAAAATGTCCAATAAATGCAAGTATATTACAGTTACAACAACAGATTCTCCTGAATATAGTATACAGAAAAAAGAAATGCACAAAGGCATGGTGAACTCAAATACCACTGGAAATACTCAAGGTCCTGACTCTTCAAAGCAGCAGCAACAGTATGATTCTCTCTTTCTACGATGATGAATAAATGAAAAGTAAATTTTACAAATTTTCTTTCTAAGAAGGTATTGAAACTTTTGCAGAAGGGCAAAGAATTATTGTAGAAAGAACAAAGAGGAACCAAGGAGTAGAAAAGCAAAAATTCAGAATTTTATCATCTAAAGGAGAACTGTATTTCTTCCAGCGTTTTCCCTTTTGTCTCAGGTACCCAAATTGTCACAAACACCACGGTGAATGCACACACAAGTGTATAAAGAGTGAAGGTTCCTGGTAAGATGTAGGCACACTAAGTCAGATCAACTATGTAAACATGACCATGACCAACAATTTTGCAACAACAAAGTGACACTTAGGTGCTCGTGAGCATTGAATAGAGCCGGTAGGAGGTGGAGGGTGCATAATCTTCACAGGGTAAGCAAACACGGGCTAAGACATGTATCCTTTTACGCATGAGGCTATATATCAATTAGCTCATTTTGTTGCATGTTATACTCGTTGGGTTTTTGGATGGGTTTACGTGGTCTAGGTTTTTTGTGTGTGATGAGTGTGTGAGAGAGAGAGAGACATACCTCCACTGCTCCAAGCCAATAGCAACGGTGCAGTTGCTGTAATTACCCAGGAACAGAACCAATTGGCTAATGTTGCTACACTTCCAGCAAGGCCTTTGATCTTAACTGGAAGAATCTATAATGCCAGATTTAAGGAATTAAGTCAAAATTTGCGTACAAGAAATAGCAAGTATAAGAAACTTCATCAAAAGCTGCCTCTACGATTCCAGATTACAAAATGGCATGTACATATCTATGCTCACGCGTAGATTCTTGGACAATCAGATCAAGTAAAAGAAAATGCAGTAGCAATTTGTTCTGATAAATCAACAAGTTAGTACCTCAGACATTATAAGCCACGGAATGGGCCCCATTCCAAGTGAGAAAGCAATAATCATCAACTGAAAAGAAAAGTTGGTTAGATTAAAAAATTAATTATTCAGAAGCGGTGTTTTTCCAAGAGTCACAAAGACGTCTGCATCAAGTTGAGGACATACCACAACACCAACCACTGATAATATTCCCAACATGTCATAAAGGGTAGAATCCTTATCTACGAAGCCCTGTTAAATAATGACACACAAATAGGGGAAATATGTTAGTGCCTCGACCCCTCATTCTTTTACTAATTCAGAAGCAGGTAATTATTCCTTGAGCTAATATACCTTCAGAAAGAATGCGACAGCAACAATAAGGAGACTAACAGCCATTCCAGCAGAGGAGATCTGTAAAAATGCACTTCTTCTGTATTAGAAAAAGTTAGAAAAGTATGCATGTAAGTTACTACGTTTTGCCAGAACTTACAATCAGTAAAAGCCTACGCCCAGTTTTATCCACCAGCCATGTAGCAACAGCAGTGGCAACAACCTAAACATTGAAAAATCTTCTTCAGTTGTTAGCTATGAGGGAAATAGATCAATATATGACTAAGAAATAATTGAATTAACTGCCACATGGGGAAAAAAAGAAGTGATCTTTCTGCATCCTTTTTCTGTAATATGCAGAATTTGGAAATTATATCAGAAAAAGCAAACAAGTATCCAACTAAAATTTGATCTGGACGGACAGCTAGACCTGGATAGCACCAACGCCAAAGGTTGCAACATTACTTGAAGAAATCCCTGTTAAATATACAACTAAATTAGATGGTCTTGTATCATGTGAATAAACATGTCAATCAATAAGAGATTTAAAGATAACATTGTTAAGCCTGTTCAATAATTTTAGTCAATGTTCTTATCACACCAAGAAATAAGTTGTTAAAAGTAGGTTATAATGCTTCCCACTATTGCGTTTAGCCAGCTGGGGATGCAAGCAAACTAAGGATGCTACATACTTCATGACTTTTGTTGCTTTGTGACAGAAAGGAAGAATACTAGGTACTTCCATCATTCTACAGAAGGCAGATAAATTCATTTCATTGAGGCTATCCCCATACCTGCAGACAGGAAAATGTTACTGGAATAGAAGATCACGCCATTGGTTCCTCCTAATTGTTGCAGGACAAGCAGTCCAATTCCAATCTACAGGATGAGAAATTAAAAGATCTGATCAAAAGAATGGCATATGTAAACATGGTCATCTTCTGAAAACAGCATCGAACAAAAAATTACCATGAGAGGCAACCAATATCTTCTTTGTTTGAGATCTGCAAAACGTATTGCTGACTTTCGGCTGGTGGATGCTACAGACCTCTACACAAAAACAGAGATATGAAAGGGAAACCAGTAAAATCCATATTGCTGACAGCAACAAAACGAAAATTTACAAAATTGTCCCATGGAACTGCAGTTCTAATGGTAGAGTCGAAGACAACATTTTGCCAAGAATTGCATGTCAGTAGTCCTTTTGATTCACGGCCATTCAAGCAACTGGATTACCTTAATTTCATTTACTTCAATGGAAATGTCAGCATCAAACCCTCGAAGAACTTGCAAGGAAGTTTCAAAATCTTCTGTCAAACCCATTTTGGCCTATGTTTCACCAAGAAATTTACATGAGATACTGCAACTAGAACCTTCAAGGAACCATAGAAAATTAAATTATGATACTCACCAACCACCGAGGAGATTCCGGGATGAAAAATAGTCCAGGTATCAGTGCTAGGCAGGGCAGCGTCCCTGTGGCGTCAAATAACAGTTAGTTCACAAGCCCAAGAAGGAAGGGTTTCCTACACATGATTCCAGCAAAACTAAGCACTTTGGATTCTTTCCTGTTTGAAAAGCTTAACACATTCTGGGTTCTTTATCTTGCACTTCAAAACAAATCCAGACTAGCTTTACTTTAATAGGAAGTAACTTCGATCTTTTTTCTTTTTCTTTTTTTGATAAGGTAAACCTAAACCATCAAAGTCCACTGCGAGGGGGCAACGTCGCCCTTTCCCACTTGCCTTTCTTGGTGAGTCAAAGCCCCAACCTCAAGCTTGAAGGTGGACGACTCCTTCCACTAGGCTATCCCTCCCTTATCTACTACGATATACCTTTGATCTTTGTTTTGTTCTATCACAGCACAACCAGTAATACCAGTTTTCCCGAAGAAATATGCTAAACCAGTTTGCATGGATGACAATAATTGGATGAAGAGCTACTATGTTCTGCTTTTCCTGTTACTTTGGTAGGAGCAGAGATCACCCAATGAACTGGTGCAAATCTCGATGGAAGTTAACATGCGCCTTAGATAGATACATTCAACACCCTCCATAAGAAATGCACTAGTAAGCAGGTTTTTGTTTGTTTATTAGTATGCATTTATCCTATTAGAAACTGCGTACGATTCGTTGCTCTAGCAAAAGGCAAACAGACGGTCATTTTGCAATAGAAAATGTTCTCAAACTAAACAGTATGCAAGCATCAAAAGTAGTATATGTGAAACAGAAAGTGCTTCATTTTCCTGTCTCCAAACTACTAGACAAGAGAGAGGTGGCTTTTAATTCAGAATGAGTCAATTCCCAAATCGTCACTAGCTGATTAGCCGGCACTTCAACTTAGCTAATCTGATTAACCCATCAAACCAAACTTGAACACTTTTTCTTTTAATAAGTAGTCAAGCTTGAACACACTCTTCCTTTTCTTTTTCTTTTCCATGGGTGTGTTTTCTTAATTTATTATGCTCAGTTAGAGCTTGACTCAAAAACCAATAGATGTACTGAATACACAGGATAACCACTTGAGGTCGACTCATAAATTGCTCAACTGAACTAGTCTGAGTTTGGTAAGACCAAGCAAACCACTTTAATGCTCATTTCCGAGTCAAGACAAGATTGAACATCCTAAATATTTGCTCTCAGTTGCTATAGACCTTTTAGTCCTATAAAACACATCATTAAATGAAGGAAATTTTAGCTACCATCATGATCAGTATAAAACAAATCTCTAAAAAAAAGGGCAGCCCGGAGCACTATGCTCCCGCCTGTGCGGGGTCCCGGGAAGAGCACGAGGGTCTATTGTATGCAGCCTTACCCTGCATTTCTGCAAGAGGCTGTTTCCACGGTTCGAAACCATGACCTCCTGGTCACATAGCAGCAACTTTACCAGTTACGCCAAAGTTCCCCTTCATAAAACACATCTCTGTGTGAAGGAAAGAGCTTTCATTGCAAATGCGAGGAAGTCAAAGAATACCATTCATCAGGAAATGAAATGAAAATAACATCTATAAACTGTAGATCTTAAAAGAGTAAAGAGAACTGATCATTACCAAGAACGGCAAGCAGCCTCCAATTAACGAAAAGTCCCAGCAAATAGGATAACATGATCCCAACTGTAACAGAGAGCTATATGATAGAAAAGTAAACATGATATACTTAACAGGTATAACCTTGGTTAAAGAGAATGAAGCCACTAAGCATACCTGGTTAACTGACCCCAGGGCCCCTCTCAGGTTTTGAGGTGCTATCTCGGCAATATAGACAGGAACCTGAAATAAGCATGACCAAGGGAAGCAGCAAAATTTTTGACACTTTTAACATCTCCAATAACTTATACAATGTAACAGAGAAGAGAATTAACAAACTTAATGTTTACCGTGTAAGAAATTATGCCGACTCCAAAACCTTCCAATAATCTTCCCATGTATAAGAAGGACAGATCCTGGATCAATATTTGAGTCAGAAAGGGATGCAGAAATATTGCAATAGTGTAGGTTTGACGCATCGTATGATGACCAGTAGTAATTTTTTCATTAGCATCAAACCAGAATTGTCTTACATTGGCAAATGAGATGGAAAGCCAACCAATGATGTTAGGTATAGCAGCTATCATTAAAGACTGCAAGTAGGACAAGAAATTTGAGTATCCACTTGTACAAAATAGGCAAGCAAAAGAAAATTGGAAGCAGAATTCCTATTGATGCCATTATCTTACCCCTTTTCGCCCAATGTACTCGGCAATTTGACCACTAGATATTGCCCCGACCATAGCTCCCACATTAGATAGAGAACCGAACAAAGAGAACTGAAAAGATTTCACTTTAGTCAGCAATTTCTCTCAAGCAAATGAATCAAAACATATAAAGCAAGAATGACTCATTACCTCAGAAACAGTGAGCTTCAGATCTTTGGTAATAGCAGTTTGTGTAGGCGAAGAATAACCAGACTACAGTAACAACAACCAAAAAAAAGGAAAACAATTGATCAAACAGAGACATACACGCACACAGACACATCTACATACATACATCTAAACATACATAGATACAAAAGATACATACATAGCAGCAATATAAAACTGGTATCCATCCAAGAAAGTGCAGATTACTCAGGGACACTTCAACCTCTAGAATTACTACACATTTAGGCAGAAAATTGCCATAACAAATTATAATCCCAGAAAAGAAATTGTATTTTCAATAAATGTTCAACCTTTCTGCCAAGTGATCCCTTTATGACTTAAAAGCACCGTACAAACTTCAATTTTCATTTTCATACCAGCCAAGAAATTGCAGACTACATAATGGAAACTTCAATCTCTAAAATTACTACAGATTTAGGTTAAAAGAATCAATAGAAATCTCAATAAAGACTCCACCTTTTAGCCAAAATTGATCCTTTTACCACTAAAAAATAAAGGTAAAACACTTCAAGGGAGTGCAGAATACATAAGGGAAACTTCAATATCTAGAATTACTACAGATTCAAGTTACAAGAATATCATTAAATATTCAACCTTTTATCCAAATTGATCCAAAACACTTCATTGTCATTCAAAGTTATCATCTTTATGGAAATTGCAATTTATCAACAGATAATCAGACATTTAGTATCAAAGCAAAGGAAATAACTTGAATGCAAAAAGGAGCAAGGGAATAAAGAATGGGTATTACAGTGAAACCAAACTGGAGTGGACCCAAAGCAACAATCATAACACAAGCAAGAACTGAGACTGAGCTATCACGAATGACTTGAGAAGAACCCATCATCATGCTAGAGGTCTGTGCTGAACCCATACGATACCAACTTCCAGTATGCAAAAATGGCTTCCTCAGATCCCCTCCTCCTCCTCCTCCTCTTCCATCTTCATTATTCTCTTCTCTAAAACTCATCTTTTTCTTTGGAGACCCTTTTTGCTATAGTTCTTGAAATTTATTACCCCCCAAGATTGTATTTGACTAGTAGTAGTAGATCAGACGCAGTAAGTTCTTGGTATTTAGACAACTAATATTGTTCATCACAATGTGGAGATTAGAAAATTTTCTTGGTGTTTGTCGTTTTAAGGTGACAGATATTGCTGAAGATGACAAGAGAGAGAGAGAGACAGCGAGAGACGATATTATATGTAGTTGCAAAAATCTAGCATACTATTAGGACTATATTTAGGCTGTAATAAGCTAATGATCTGAATGACAAGGTAGCCAGCTAGATAAACTCACAACTTTTTTATTATTTTATTTTATTTTTAAAAAATATTTAAAATTTATCCTAGAACCAATATATGAAATATCTTAATTTTGCCGTTTATTAGTCGCATTTTTTTAGCTAATTGTCTCGTATTTAATCTTGACCATACAAGTGCTCCACGTTGATTGGGTGTATTTTCGTGTCAAGATATTTTGAGAGAAAAGTCCAAATTTAACTATTTACTTTGAGTATGATCTAAAATTATACTACCTTATATTTCAAGCAGGAGCTCTCAAAGTCAGTAACAATTAAGAGACGATTGGCTAATGAGTGTGAAATTATGAACGGCCTCAAATACATCGGTAGGTAAAATTGAAATGTTTTATATAGTAAAAAGTATAATTTTGATCCTTTTCCCTATTTTACATTTTTGTTCATCCTGTATGTTCCTTTACGCGATTATCATTTGGTACGAGTGGGGAACAGTTATCCTATCAAAATTTTCGTGAATAAAAACTTGATTAATTAGTTGTTCAGGTCAAGTTTGACCAAAAATAATAGTAATAATCTGAGTTAATAATTGAGTGAAATTAGATCAATTAATTGTACAAGTTGCATTCTTGAAGTTGGAATGCAAGAGGAGAGGTAACTTTCTATACTATGATCCTATTCATAGTACAACATTGATTGGTAGTAGTAATTTCTTATTCTCTTTCATATACAACTTGATGTACCGGGGTGGTCATCTATCGAAGCCATACACACCTTGCGCAGACATTGGTGGAGCAGTATCGGAAAAAAGAAAAAGGATTTGCATGTAGTATTTATTGATTTAGAGAAAATGCCTACGACAAAGTCTCGAGGGAGGTCCTATGGAGATGTTTGGAGGTTAGCGGTGTTCCAATAGTGTAAAGGTGATTAAGGATATGTACAAGGAAGCTAAGACTTGGTGAGGAGTGCGGGTGGTGACACGAAACATTTCCCTGTGACAAGGTTACATCAAGGATCGACTCTTAGCTCGTTTTTATTTGTCCTGAAGTTGGATGTGCTGACGCGACGCATACTAGGGGAGGTGTTATGGTGTATGTTATTTGTTGATGACGTAGTACTGATTGACGAGATGCGNGGGGAGGGATTAAAGTAAGGTTGGAGGTTTTGGAGACAGACGTTGTAGTCTAAACGTTTCAAGTTGAGTAGGTCAAAAATAAAATACTTGGAGCGCAAGTTCAGTAATGGGATGCTTGAAACAGAAGGGGAAGTGAAAATTGATACACAAGTCAACCCAAAAGGGATAGTTTCAAATATCTTAGGTCTATAATCCAAGGCACAGGGAGATTGACCAAGATATTACTCATCGAATTGGATCAGGGTAGATGAAATGCAGGCTATAAGCGGTTCTGTGTGATAAGAATATGCCACCAAGACTTAAAGGCAAGTTTTACAGAGTGGTGGATAGACCGATTATATTGTACGGAACGGAGTGCTGGCCAAGAATTTTCATGTCCAGAAGCTGAAGGTAGCTGAAATGAGGATGTTGAGATAGATGTGTAGGCATACCAGGAAAGACAAGATTAGGAATGAAGTTATTAGGAACAACGTGGGGGTGGCCTAGGTGGAGGACAAATTGTGAGAATCGAGGCTGAGATAGTTCGGACACGTGCAGAAAAGAGACATAGATGCTCCGGTCAGGAGGTGTGAGAGGTTGACCAAAGAAGGTAGGGGTAGACCAAAGAAGTATTGGGGTGAGATGATTAGGCGTGATATGTGATTGCTCTAGCTTATTGAGGACATGACCCTCGATAGAGAAAGGTAGATGTCGAGAATTACGGTGGACAGTTGATAGGTAGTCCTTAGTCTCTTAGTCTTATCAGTAGTACTAGTACTAGTACTATTTTTATATTTTTCTTATTCCTAGTTCTTTATATTATATGATGTGCCATTTATTTCTATTATATTGTTGTTGCTATTATTTGTTATTTTATTTTTATTGCTCCATGAGCCGAGAATCTATCACAAATAACCTCTTTACTTTCACACGATAGGAGTAAAATCTACGCAAACATTACTTTTTCCATATCCCACGCGTGAGATTACACTTGAGTTTATCATTGTTATTTTACAACTTGACGTAGATTTAAGATTTTACGGTCAGTGTGTTTGAAATTATATAAAAGTCGACGTGTAAATATATGTGCAAGTCAAAAGAATGAATCTGACTGAACCCATTGTCCTCTTCCCTGCTTCTTAATAAGTATTTGTGGTCCTATTGAGAGGGTTTATAGGCAGTCACGTTCTTTTCTTTTCTTTCTTTTTAATTTTTTTTTTTGTAGAAAACTTTGTTTTTTCTCCAATCACATTTAGACGGCATAAATGTTCTAAAAGATATTATATGCAGATATTTTTCTAATGTAAATCACACTTCTTCTTTTCCTTTGGATAACTCTTTTTACCGGGAAGAAAAATATTTTTTTTAAAAGAGACACCATAATTTTAGCATTAATTAATGTTCAATAAGCCACAACATAATTCACTTGCTTCTTTTATGAATAATTTTATCATCCCATCAATTAGGTATATTGATAAAACAAAGTCTGCATTCGCTTTATCCTGATTAACATAGTACTGCTCACTTATTGATCAATTTAACAACAAAATAATTACATTCTAGAATTACATATCAAACTGAACTGATCGATCTATTCTTTTTTTGGAAAATTTCTATTCTTTGGAGTAGTTACTTTTTGGAAATTACGAGTAATATTATAAATTCCAAGCTTCAAAAAGATTAAAGAACATATTTGAAAAATAGCGAACAAGTTTTCACTTACAACGATGCTCAAAATAGTGTAAAGTGAAAAACATCTTGAGATAGAGAACACAAAAATCTATACAGATATTAATTTTAGTCGTCACTATTGTCACAACCCTTTTTTCTGCATTATTTTCTTTTTATACATATAAATATATATATATCATAAAAACCTCATTTTGAGTTATGGTATTTCCTTGGTTACTGCCATAGGTTAGTGCTATTATAACGTGGCTACTCGTCTCTTTTAAATAATGCAATGATCGAGGAAGAACGTGTCAAAGCATGACTCTAATATGATTTAACTTATGTAAAAAAAAATTATAATCTATCAGTGTAATTAACATGCGGTAACAAGTTACTCTGCCTTAATTTTTATATTATTAATTTTAATTATTATAATTATCTTTTAAAGGAGTTGATAATTAAATCTTTCATCACAATTATTATTGTATAAAAAATAAACTCATTCGAATATGTGCGTGATGTGTTTTTGATAAGCATTCATCAAAATTTAATTCATTTAATTTTTAGAATTAATACTTGATATTTAATAACAATATTATTAAATTAAGTGATAGAATTCTAATTAACACAATATCTAATATATATTAATTAACTATATTAAACTTTATGTCAACCCAACTAATAACATCATATATTTATCGATCTGATACATGTAACAATATGAGTAAATTTATGTTTTCTTCAGTCCCTAATCATGTGTTGCTAAATTTTTCTTTGTGTAAACAAGCAATTTCTTTTTATTATTGCTTGGGATAGTTTATGTGATGTAAAACATAAAACAAATAATATATCAAATAAGATCGCACGCGTGTGTATATATATATAGGAAACAAGAAGAAAGAAAAATAGAAAAATAGAAAGAAAAAAGAAAAGAAAAGAGGTGCATCTTTCTGGTGGACGAAGAAGGAAGAACAGAGTCATATTTATGTTTATGCTAATTAGTAGATGGCCCGTGCCCGTGATGCGTTACATCGCTGTACAAAAGAGGTCTGATACTGAGAACTAAGATTAAGGTCCACGAAATATGGTTTGAGCAATTCCTGGCTTAGAGTCAGTCAATATACGCAGCTGAAAGTTTGTTCTTTCCATCTTTTGACTGCTTTGACCAGGCCAGTTAAGCGTAGTAACATGCCACTAACTCATTCTATTGCTAATCATTAATACTTATAGGTAAGATTTATTTATTTTTCAGCCAACCAGAAGCTATAAGCCTCTTATATTAATATGCTTCAGCTGACAAATGTAAAGTTCATATGCATCATGCACTAAAAAAAGTCTTTAGCAGTAACATACACTAAAGTTAATATTGCCTAATCAAACATCTGTATAAATACAATATTTCGCGACAACTAGATGAGCTTAAGTGGAAGGGGTGCAAAGCAGAAACATAGGAACTACGTTTCATTCCATGCAAATATTATAGAAACAACTTCAAGCAGATTTTCTAGGAAAACCAGCAGATGAT
The DNA here is from genome assembly GCA_002018475.1 of Nicotiana obtusifolia. Classification (NCBI taxonomy): domain Eukaryota; kingdom Viridiplantae; phylum Streptophyta; class Magnoliopsida; order Solanales; family Solanaceae; genus Nicotiana; species Nicotiana obtusifolia. The sequence continues at coordinate 23,083 of MCJB01050443.1, forward strand.
AAAACTAATTGCACAAGCTTCTGCTATTTGGTTGGTAATAGATCAAAAGTAGAGCAACTTAGAAAATCAATAATTATTTTTTGACATTGGACTTGGCCTCTTCAACCTATACTATGCAAATTCTTTAGTTATAGCCTGCCTTTACGTCTTCCACGAAAGAAAATAAAACCCAAGGTATTATAATATGGCAAATGTACAGTTATTGGCTTATATAAGGTCTTCAAATTAAAGAATGCTTTAAGAATTCTATCCTCATCTCTATATTTGTCTTATATGTCCCTCCAGAAACTGAAAGCAATGACATATCCAACTATTCAAATGACTTACGCAGACCCCTCTTTTTATCTCATAAATAACTTGTTGCGTTGCACGCCTCTGGAAATGCTTCTTAGTTGAAATGTAAAAAGCTTGACAAGACCATTGATATAGGTACGACATAGACATAAACATCTCATCTGTAATCAAGGAAGAGGAAGTTATATATCACTTTTGCAAGCACGACGTTCTTTTATTCAGTTAAAACTTGAAAGTAAAATCAGCTCGATAACTCAAAGAGTAGAGAATATCGACTTTCATACAAAAGAAGAATGGAACATTGTTTTAGTTGTTGCTTTCACTTTAATAAGTTGTTTCCCTGACAATTGCAGCTTAGCATCTGTACAAAATAAATTTCACTTATGCTAACACAAACACTATATCAGCTTTGTCTTCTCAATTTCTATACAGTATCTCAACTTGACCACCTAAATACGACAAATTAATATTGGTTGGATATTCAATTCTTGTATCAGGAAAAAAACAGAGGCCAAATTACTGAATCACATGTACAACTCAGTTCAAGTAGAAATACTATTAACCAAGACACATGATTGTACTAATTAGACATCCTATAAAGAGCAACTATACTTCACAAATTGCATTACTGATATCTAGAGGCAAGAACCAGAGAATCAATGTTTTTTGAGCATTTAGCACAATGGGTCTATCAAGAATTGCTGTTTTGGAGAGAGCTTATTGGTTGGCCAATATCATCTTAAACTATTTTTCAGACACATTCCTAATTTATTTAATGTTCATTATTTTGTTGGTTTAGAGTACACAATTATATTTTGGAGTTCATTAGGCTGCGCAAATGAGACCCAATGTGTTCCGACCTTCCTCGGACTCCACGCATAGTAGGAGCTTTGTGCACCAAGTGCCATATAATGATTTTAAATACATGCAACCAAGCATCTACTCTGAAATATGCATGTACCAAAACAGGTCCTAATTGTTACTAACTTTCCCGACATTAAAGTTCATTTTAGTAGAGAACACTTTTAAAGCTTACAAAGCTGGCTTAGAGCTTTTGAAGCTGGTTTTAGAGTAGAATCTTTTTTAAAACCTTTTAGTAGAGAACACTTTTAAAGCTTTTAAAACTGGTTTATATCTTTTGAAGCTGGTTTTAGAGCAGAATAACTTTAAAACATAACACTCATCAGAAACTCGAATACAAAACCAGCATGTTGCAATTTGATTATATACTTCTCTTCAATGAGTTGATGATATTGCACAAATACCTAAGTTGGCCAAATGCAGAATTAGTCCAATAAAATTGCATTCTTCCACTTATTCTCATTTCTCATTGTAGATCGAAATTTCACAACGTAAATCAGATGATTCACACTTTGTAGCCCTTAAGACAAACATATGAAAAGCCATGTGACTTGATCACCCACTGTGTCATCCAGACATTGTCATCCATGAGGTAAGTTACCTCAATTCTCAAGCATATGGCTCCTTCTCAGTTTAAAGACATGTAGTTTCTCAAGCATTTGGAAGAGGCATGAAAGTTACACAGATACTTGGCAGAGAGAAAAAGAACAGAAAATCTTACCCAATTTATGTCAAGCGCTTCTTTTAGGTCTCCTTCTTTTAGCCGAGGGTCTATCGGAAATAGTCTTTCTGCCCTGCCAGGGTAAGGGTAAGGTTGCGTACATCCTACCTTCCCCAGACCCCACTTATGGGATTATACTGGATTGTTGTTGTTGCTTCTTTTTGGTTGCTTTCAAGTCACTTATTTTCCTCTAATGATGGATTTTAGCTGCAAAAGTAAAATAAAATTTAAATCCTACTTACTTAAAATCTAACGCTAACAATGCTTGTTCCCTTTCTGTAATGTTGTAAAAATTTTAGCATTGCTTCCTAAAAATAAAAATAGCATTTACTGAACTTTTTGAACCGCATACATATGGAAAGAATTTTATAAAAGAAAGCTAGACTATGCAGTAACTTTAAAGTGAACTCCACACAATAATTTCACAAGGGACAACGCATATTTCAACCAGTTAACACATTCAACAAGATAAACAATCTTTCAAGTTTCCCCAAAGTAATCAGGATAACAAATAATGTATAGATGCTAAAGTTAAAGTACGTAGTTCAGTATCAAGATTATACACTACTTATTTATTGTCATCGTGAACAGCGTATAACTTCTCAAACTCGAATATTCAACTCTGCCACTATATGTTGCACCAAACGATTGTGAGCCGTGATTGATGTAGAAATGGACTATTAGAAAATAAGAATAAAGGTATAGAAGACAGAAATCTTTGCTTCTAGATAATTTTAAAAGAAAATTCCTTTCAGATAAATATATGTATACGACTCTAGCTAATGAAATGGCTAGCTATTTGTAGCCTGATGAACACCTTCATTGCCATTATGTTTCTTGTTTAATAAAGAGAACTCTCAAATATATGAAAATTCCATTTATCCCGACTTTCTTGAAAAGCCCTTGAGCCCTTTCTTGCATAGAATATAGGTGCACCTCTCAGTCTATCGATGACAGGTTCACGAACTCAAGAACAACATAACCTCAGTTATTTTCAAAATAACAAGCCTAAGCTTAAAAAATGGTCTGCATAACCTCATTATCAATGAAAGTAACAAAGACATGCATTACTTAATGATTTTCTGGCTCGAATATAATTTCACTTGCTGATGCAAGTGCTGCTCTGACAGCGACCATACGTACTTTGGCATCTCTCTAATTGCACACACTATAGAGCATAATTGTTCTATCAAAGAAGAAACTCTTCTCTTCATATGAAACAGAATAACCGACGAAACAGAATATTGTTGATCGCTCCAAGCATGAAAAAAATAGAGAATACATAAAGGTATGTCGAAAAACATGAAATCGGAAATATGTGATTGGCCACGCGCATTTTTTAAAGCACTTGGCAATAATTAATTCATTTAGCTTCATGAGTCTTTCTGTTCCTCCTTTTTTAATTTTTAAGAACTAAGGCCATCTCCAACCTTGCACCATTTTTTGCACCAAATGCTATTTTGGTACAAAAAATAGTATTTTGGAGCTCCAACCTTGCACTATTTTTTGCACCATTTTGGTGCACGAATAGTGTTGCACCAAATTTGGTGCAACACTATTCATTGCACCATTACTATTCATTAATAATTTATTATTATTTTTTTATTATATAACACTTATAATTTAACATATTATAAATTTTAATTTTTACATTTAGATTCCTAATATACCTATTCATCTACACCATTACTATTCATTAATATTTTATTATTATTTTTTTTATTATATAACACTTTTAATTTAACATATTATAAATTTTAATTTATAATTTTAGATTCCTAATATACCTAATTATTTTTTATGTAATATCTTATAATATTAATTTTACATCTTAATTTTGGAGTGTAAGTTTAATTAATTTTCGTATATATTATTTTATATAAAATTGTAAGTTAATTTTATTATAAGTTATAATTGTATTAAAAAATATAACCATCACAAAAATAAAAAATGCAAATATAAAGTATAATATGTTGTTAATAAATAACACAATGTTCAATAACATAATAATTTCGAATATATAACACAATTATAACACAATGTTCAATAACCACACAATGATCAATAACATAACAATGTTCAATCTATTAAAATTGAAAATACATTAAACAACATAATAATTTAGAAAATTATAATAATAATTTAGTACTCTGGTAGGTCGTTTCCAGATCCACTAATATCATTAAAATATTTAGTGTATGGGGCAGAGGATTGTTGTGGTTGTGGCTGTTGAAATTGTTGACTTCTTTTATCCATTGTTGTGGTTGGCTATGACCTTTGGATATGGCATGCATATTTTGGTATGCCCGGCACCAATAATGACATTAATGTTTTAGAATCGTCACATCTGTTTTCCAATCTTGCTAAAGGTATTGCTCCTCCCGCCCATTATGTTATTCAAGGAAACGAATATGATGTGGGTTATTATTTAGATGACAGTATATATAAAAAATGGTCTACAATAGTGCAAACCATTCATGAGCCACAATCTCAAAAGAAGAAATATTTCGCGACGAAACAAGAATCATGTCGAAAAGATGTAGAACGTGCATTCGGAGTTTTGCAATCTCGTTTTGCAATTATTGCAGGGCCGTCACGTTTTTGGAGAAAAGAAGTGCACCATGATATATTAACATCATGTATTATACTGCACAACATGATAATCAAGGATGAGCGTGATCTTAATGCACCAATTCAAGATACTTGGGAAGGTCCAACTCCAACAGTAGAAATGGTAGTAGATGAAAATTATCGATTTGAACAATTCTTAGCTCGACACAAAAAAATTAAGAATAAAGATGCTCATTTTGCACTTCGTAATGCATTAGTAGAGCATTTATGGGAGCAACGTACTAATCATGGAAGTTGAATATTTATGTAGAAATTAAAATAAATTCTACCTTAATGTAATAGTATTTATTTAATTATATTTTATCAATGATTTCACTTTTATTTGAATTATCCATTAATATGTATAACATATAATATTTGCTTACAATTTATATTAGTTAAAATTTTATGGTATAAAATAATTTTATATTAAATGATTATATAACAAAGGATTATGAATTACATAGGATGGATATGTAAAAAAAGAAAAAAAAAAAAGGATTTTTTTTCCTGAAATTACAAAATAGAATTTAAGTAAAAGAAAATAATATAATATAAAAGAGAGAGAAGAATATAAAAGAAATATTCTTCGTTGGTGCAAAAAATGATGCAAAGGGTTGGAGTTAATTTGCACCATTTTGGTGCAAAAAATGATGCAATGGGTTGGAGATGCCCTAAGTCACAGTATATTAGTGGCTAATGCTAGAGCTATTTTCTGATGGCAGTAGGCACGACTTTCATATGACATTTTATCAAACACTTTATGGGCAACAATAGAATCTCTAATATTTTATCAAATCACAAAATGCATGTCCAAGATGGGCAACAAAACAGAGAAATTAAAAGATTTAGCGTCTCTAGATAGAAGTTGTAATCAAGTATGCAAATATTCCATATCCAAAATCTCAAACAAAGAAGCACTACGCAGAGAAATATGAATACTAAAAATAAAAATACCACCCAAAAATTCAAGATGTCCAAAACTTTATTGTAAAACAGGAACAAAACACATGCATTGCTGAGGAAAATGGAAAGAAGGTGTCTAATTCCTAGTAACACTCCAAAAATAGAAACATTGTTCATCTTCAGAAGACCCAAAAGATAAGAGATAAAATTCAAGAAAAATCAAACCACTAAAACCTAAAACTAAGCAAAAGATTACGGAAAAGGACGAAAGAGAAAAACTCACCAGACACCAGGATGAAAACAGAATCACCAAGTTATCCCCAAATAATTTCATAATACTGAAAGTACCCTTGGTCGTCCAAGAATCCTTTACTTATTATATAGTAAAAAATGAATATATGATAAGTGCATTTTGCATTCAATTTCAAATAATAGTATCACTTGTCATAAAAAAGTAAATAATTTAAAAGAAACAATGAATATTCTTGCTTCAGACTGGCAAAATCAAGGAAATATCAAGTAGACAAGGTAGAATATAACTCTATATATTAACACAAATAATGGATAATTGATCTAATCCACAATTTTTGTCCAAATTAAAGACACAAGACAACCCACCAAACTATCAAAAGCAAACACTTGGTGAGGGTGGACCTGTAGTTGTAGCTGTACATTACAAGAAAACAAAATCGTAACGTGGTCGGTGTCTGAATTGTGCAGGATCGAGCCCTGGCCTTGAAAGCCATCTATTCAAGCCTTTTTAGTCCTTGTTTATTGTATTTTGATCGGACTTTCAAAATCCATATGGTATGATATGGCTTTCAAGCTTCCTAACCCGGGTTTGTGCGAAGCATGAGAACATGAGCAAGCTCAGTCTTTCGCTACTCGTGTGAGTCCGTCTCATGACTTTCAGAAGGGCCTAAAGTGCATGATGATTCGATTTTCGAAATATATAAATATAAAGAAAAAGGCCTCCTCTTGCTGTTCTCTTTCTTAATCTCCTATTGACTATTGACATATCAAAGTCTGGTTCTATTGAGCGTAATACCCGCCCTCTACAAGGTGATTTTCTGAAAAGGTTTTTAAACGACTCTTCTTCTCCAGTTCCAAAAGGTTTAATGAATGGCTTTTTTCTCTGCCCACCACCCATGAAAAGACAGCTACATAGGGCCTCCTCAGGCCGCCCTGGTTCAAATACCATTTTATCCTACCTCACTCACCGCCCCTCAGGCTTAAAATCCTTTTCGTTGTCACCACTTACCTAGATCGATATGGTTAGTTTTCTAGCTAGATTTCTAGTTTGAATTAAGGCTTCGAAGCCTCTCTCCTCTCTCTGAAACTAGAGAGGTAGGCAAACCTGAGTTTAGAGCCACTTCGATAAGGGATGTCGGAACATCAACCGGATTGAAAACCGAATCATGCACCAGTCCATTGTTGATAAAAAACAACAAGGACAACAATCTAGTGAAATCCCACACGTTGATTTGGGGAGGGTAATGTATACGCAAACTTTACCCTTATTCTGGGAAGATAGAGAGGTTATTTCCGGTAGACCCTTGGCTCAAGAAAATGAGTATTGTTGATGGAAAACCATATAATAATTTTTTCCATTTGTCCTAAAAAAAAAAAAAAAAAGAGATGTCACAACCCAAAATCGACTATAGGTCGTGATGGCGCCTAATGCCGCCTTCAGGTAAGCCAAAAGTGATTAATCAACTTAGTTACTCATTTTATTATTTTTGAAATCATGAATCCCATTAAATAAGTAGAGTAAAACCTAGTACTCGTAGAAAACCCGTGATTTTATTTTTCAATTTCCGTATAAAATATAAATTACAAGGTGAAATGGTAATAATTACGTGAGCTACAATAATGAACATCCAGTAGGAACCCCCAAAACCTGGTGTCACAGTGCATGAGCATCTATTAAGGAGTACAATAATAATATAACATCTGCCTGAAATACAAGATAGACAGGAGAATATAAATAATTCTGATGGAGACTTTGTATGCTGCGGATCGTAACATGGAATGCAGCTCACCATAAAGTCCCCGCAACAGCGGCGCCCTTGCGCCCAAAAGACCACCAGACATATATATTATATACACACACCTGCACAATAAGTGCAACAAGTGTAGCATGAGTGCGTAAATCAACGCGTACCCATTATGTATCTAGCCTAACCCCGGAGAAGTAGTGACGAGTGGTCGACACCGACACTTACTAGAGGTCCAATAAAGCAGTATGTTAAATCCTAAACAGATATGAAGCATAACAGTAATAATAGCATGAAACGGTAACCAACATAATCTTTCAAAATTCCTTTTAATGATATAAGCTTCTCAATCATGTATCCTATCTCAACAGCTCGAAAAATATCAAGTGCCAATATCAAATGAATAAGAAATACCATATAAAATGCAAGGCATCAGTGGAAGGAAAATCTCGAGAATATTCGGACTACTAGCGATATAACGCACGATTGTGCCGAGGTCGTACGGCCCGATCCCATAAGGAATATGATACTGCCAAGGCGAATGGTCCAATCCCATAATAATGTGTATACTGCCAAGGGTCTAGCGGCACGAACCATAGATGCATCTATTATACTGCTGAGGCGAACGACCCGCTCCCATAAGAATGTGGTACAAAATCCTACCGAGGTGAACGACCCGGTCCCATTAGAATAAGAAGCTTTAATGGGTCCTTGACCCCACTCACGAATATATGTGTGAATTACGAAATTTAAGGAAAACTTTGCCATGAGTACGCACAACGCGGGAGAAATTCATAAGGGAAGCACAAATTATTTCGTGGATTATCAAGTAGCTTGTCACATCTCTACAATAGCAAGTCTATCACCCTATGCAAGTCTAGTCTCAAGTCGTAACGCGAAATAAAGGAATTAAACGAGCAAAGATAACTTAAATAGTACCATTACAACATGGGGTGAACTTAAGTCTCTCGAACATAATCAGGAATTCTAGCATACACACGGACACCCCTCACCTCATACGTGCGTAGCTCCCACAACACGTAGCACATAAGAATATAACACACACCTAGGGGGTAATTTCCCCCTCACAAGGTTAGACAGGAGACTTACCTCACTACGAAATTCCATAACCGGCTCCAACACTACTCTAACACCTCAAACTGATGCCCGTCGCTTCAAAACTAGTCAAACAATGTGCAAACCAATAAAAATATACTCTAATACGCATAATAAATCAATTTATAAAAATTCTCAACTCCACTCGAAAAGTCAATAAAGTCAACCCTCAGGCCTACGTGCCCAGATTCCGTAAATTTTCGAAGATAAACTTTACCATAACATTATGAACTCAAATATATGATTTATTCTCAATTTCATGTCCAATTTCGTAGAAAAAAAATCCAAAAATACTAATTTCTAGGTCTTTTTTCAAAATTCCAAAATTTCTATAAATTTTCATGTTAAAATTCCATATGTGTTCATGAAATATTATCAAAAGTTATTTAGAAACACTTACCCCCAAGAGATGGATGAAACAGCTCTCCAAAATCGCCCCAAAGTCGGCTCCAAAAGAGAAAGATGAGATGAAATGAGCAAATCACATTTTTGCTAACTTATATTCGGCTTCCCTTCTACGCGATTGCTGAAAATACCTCGCGATCGAAGAGGCCAAACAGACCTTGCCCAGAAATTCCCTTATGCAAAAGCGATAAAGCTGTCACGATCGTGAAGCTTAACCAGACAAGCTTACGCGAACGCGTGTCAAACAACGGGAACGCGAAGGCAAAAATCCCCAGCCTCAGAAAATAGCCTACGCGATCGCGTGAGTTCTTCCACGATCGCGTAACACAACTCCAAACATGCCTGCCTCCTCAACTCTCTGTGTTCACGACTCTTCTCACGCGAAGGCAAAGAAACATCTGCTCTAGCTACGCGATCGCGTTGAAAGAAACCTCCACCAACCCAGCTAACCTTTCACGATCGCATCCTTACTTCCACGATCGCGATTCATACCAATCACACCAGAAACCAACAGTGACAAAACAAGGAGAATTGATCCGAAACTATCCTGAAACTCACCCGAGGCCCCTGGGAGCCTATCCGATTACTCCAACAAATCCCAATACCTTACCCAAACTTATCCAAAGGCTCAAAATACCATAAATAACATCAAAATCATGAATCGACGATCAAAATCCTTCTTTCAACTTTCAAACTTCCAAACTTAAACAGACGTGTCCGAATCATATCAAAACATTTCGGAATGATGCCAAATTTTGCGTACAAGTCATAAACCACGCTACGGACCTATTCCAAGGCTCGGAATCCCAAACAGACATTGATAACACCAAAGTTTCAAAATGCCAACTTTCTATAATAAGATGAAATGCTTCCGGACCACCTGATACTCAACCCGAACATACGCCCAAGCCTGAAATCATCATATTAACCTATTGGAACCTTCAAATCCCGATTCTGAGGTCGTTTATTCAAAAGTCAAACCTTAGTCAATTCTTCCAACTTAAAGCTTTTGAAATTAAAATTTTCCATCCGAATCAACTCTGAACTTCTCGAAATGCAATCTCAACCACGCGTACAAGTCATAATACATGAAGTGAAGCTACTCAAGGCCTCAAATCGCCGAACGACACGCTAGAGCTCAAAACGACCGGCCGGGTCGTTACATTCTCCCCCACTTAAATATATGTTCGTCCTTGAACGTGCCAAGAACTGTTCTAGAGCTGTCCAAAATCATTGTTCAACACCTTGTGTACCTACCTGTGCCACCACAACCCAATTGAGCACATTAGCTCGAGTCAGACTGAAGATTTTCCTTTTCATCTTAGCTAACAATCCTTAGGACCTATTTCCAACCTCCGAATTTCTCTACAAGACATGATTCTATCCTACGAACTCCGTATCAATCTCCACACACTGAACCCACACACGATCATGCACCCATGCTGACATCACACAATGCACCGCATAACTCATTTGCCCATGATAACCTCTTCCAACCACAACAACTACAATTTCACTGACCCGACGCCTGTAGTATACCTCATAACACATATAAGCCCGGTTTCAATCCTCACAATACTGCAACGATGAAAGAGATGCACAGTAACTCATAACCACCCGTCAAATCAATAAATCGTGGAGTTTCTCCTCTTGGCAAGAAGTGTTACCTCGTTCTGAACTGAAGAGTGACACTTTCTCTTTAATACGCCTTGCACAAATCCGCTCGCACCGATTTCAAATCCAAAATCATCTCACGCAGTACAAGATGCTCCGGCAATGAGCCACCTCAAACACTAACCAAAATCTCATATGACGGTATCAATGCGCAACAAGCTACAACTTAAAAATGACACATAAGGAAGAAGAACTCTAGAAAAGAACTACTCAGCCCGCGTAATGAATAAAACGATCGAACAGACGCTGTGAACCCTTCTCAGAGAACGAGAAACAAAATACACAAGAATAGATATAAGGAACCATACTCAACATCTCATTATTGCAGCGTGCAACTCAATCCAAATATGACACCGTTGCGGCGTGGAACCCGATCAAAATATGACAGTATTGCAGCGTGCAACTCGATCCAAACATGACATCGTTGCTGCGTGCCACCCGATCCAAATAATATACCCGTGGCGGCGTGCCACCCTATCCAAACAATATATCCGTGGCGGCGTGCTACCTGATTCACACATAACAATCAATAAGGAAACACCCATCAAGTCGAAATGCCTATACTTACAAAATACCCAAATATCGACCATAAGCATGCCAAGTGCATAATCCACCCCTGGGGAGACGAATAGTGCCATACTCTACAAAAAACTGAAGCACGACTAAGGTGAAATAAATGACCTACATCTCAAGAGCCATCTTGCTCATATAACACCACAAGCTACACGGGATCATAACACATGTGTGAATAATCAAGCCGTCTCATAACCCATATGGCACAATAGAGTATTACATGGAATAGCTGATGATGGGATTAACATCCAACGCCCGAAGACTCCTCGTAAGCAATGCTATGCTGAATGGACACATCCGACCTGATGTAGAGCACACATTCACATTAGACCCACCAACGGACCCCAAGCTTATTCCGATAATCCCATATTGGGCCAACAACCTTTCAAGGATCCTCAATGGCCCTATTCATGACACACACGACCAGCCGTCCCAATCTATAACAAACCCCGACAGTTCACAACCAAAGGAATAGAGCATCTTCAAGGCATAAATTCTCACATTTACGATAGTACCTTAATCTCCATGATTGGTTTTAATCTTTAACAATCAAGTGACTAATAGGTCACACTTATACACTTTTCCTGTGGGACACGCTCCCACGATCTTCCACACCAGGTAGCAAAGTCTGCACCTTCATACCACTAACCGTACTAATTCTGTAAAGCAAATCAAGAATTCGCAAATCAATACACGATGCCTCTTACCCAAGATACCGTTCTCAAGAGACATTAAGATAATGCCAGCTTACTCTAAACATCTGAAATTTTCCCCAGCTCCTCCGAGTTCGTGACGTTCTTGCCAACACCGAACTGCAACCTTGATCCTCCACTTCAAATTTCCATGCCGCTCACTACACCTATCATGCCGCTACACGAGAGTACAAGAATTTATCTTAACCCCTGAACTACTAGTAGAATAAGAACTCCATTGGCTAGGAACCTTTCACTTAACTCATTTCAGAAGAACCATTGCAACATGCAACTGAATCCCCATGATAGCAGAAAATCCAAACCTCAAGTTGTGGTCTAAACCACCATAACTCTCCCGGGATTCATTTACACATAACAAGGCCAGTTGAATCAAATACCTCCCAAATCAATCAAATTATAGTGGTTGTCAAGCCCGCACGTACAGCCACCAACCACGTGTATAACTTGACGTGCCAAAGGAACTGATCATTGCCATAATCATGCCGATTCAAACCATTGCCAACCGACCCAACTTCCTCCAATTTACTCTTGACCTGCCTTAGAAATAATAATGGCTTCATTAAAAAACATAACGAAAATTGATCAACACCTATCTCGAGTGACCCAAATCACGAGATCACATTGTCTCAATACCCACTGCAAAGACTCGATCCTTAACCACACAACAGACCAAAATCATTAACCACCGCGCCTACATCCTTGAACCCATTAGAACCACTATTGAGAGTCATCCACTCTGACTTTTCTCAAAGCATGTGGCTATCCTACCACATAATCCATATGCTACTCTGTCGCTTCCGCTTCGTTTATACCATCTTCTTCAAGCAATTTCTCGACCTTTGCTTTTCATTCTTGACCTGCTAGCAATTCAACCGTCGCGAGACTCCTCCCACCATGTCCTTCCTCATCCTTCGCTGCCCAATTGCCGCTTCAAATCGAAATCCGTCTCTGTTTGATAAATTGCTACCAACTCTACGCCTCCTCGAAGATCATCTTTCTCGAGCCATCAATATTAGAAACACCGATTCGATTCTGAAACCGCGACATACCGCCATCTCTGATAACCGCTTCTCAAGCACCATTTCACAACACCCTGCCCCGAAGGCAAATCAAGAAAACCATAACATCGACGAGCCTTAATGCGTTCAACAAGGACGAAGACACCACATCAGAATTGAGAATTCCACAACGCTCGAAAATATCAAGTCTCGTTACTCCATCAACCAATGCCTGAACATCCAGAGTCTGATTGCCTCTTCTCCGCTGGAATTAAATGCCGAACCTTTAAGCCATGCACTGAAACGTTCTCCGTTCGAGTCATTCACTGCCTCGGCACATAAAAAAGCACCCTACCATCACACCAACACTACGCAATAACCACTCATGAACATCATAGTAATCCGTGCATAGCCTCAAAACTATATGCAATACTAAAATAGGGCTGAAACGACAGAATACCCTTCCACAATACGATGACGATAGCTCATTCGAATAGGCTGGTAGATACATCATGCATTACATCTGTAGTACCACTGCCACTTTTCGATGCCCCATTGATAACAAGCGCTCAAAATCGTATAAAATTGAGTAGGAAGGAAATGAAGACATAAGCCTCGATTGAATCATATCGCACGACGAGGAATCAAGAAGGGAAATCCTCTTAACAGCCTTGTAGCCTCTTGAAGATAAGTACTGATGCCTCAATACCAATCCGCAAAACTCTATTAGACTTGCTCATGATTTGTGAGACCTAAGTGAACATAGAGCTCTGATACCAAGCTGTCACGACCCAAAATCTACTATAAGTCATGATGGCGACTAATGCCTCCGTCAGGCAAGCCAACAGTGATTAATCAACTTAGTTACTCATTTTATTATTTCTGAAATCATTAATCCCATTAAATAAGTAGAGTAAAACCTGGTACTCATAGAAAACTCGTAATTTTATTTTTCAATTTTCGTATAAAATATAAATTACAAGGTGAAACGGTAATAATTACGTGAATTACAATAATGAACATCCAGTAAGAACCCCCAAAACCTGGTGTCACAGTGCATGAGCATCTATTAAGGAGTACAATAATAATAAAACATCTCTCTGGATTACAAGATAGACAGGAGAATATAAATAACTCTGATGGAGACTCTGTATGATGCGGATCGTAATATGAAATGTAGCTCACCATAAAGTCCCCGCAACAGCCGCGCCCTTGCGCCCAAAAGACCACCAGACAAACATACATACATGCATACATACATATACACATACATACATACATACAGATATATACACATACATATATATAAATATATACACACACACACACACCTGCACAATAAGTGCAACAAGTGTAGCATGAGTACGTAAATCAACGCATACCCAGTAAGTATCTAGCCTAACACCAGAGAAATAGTGACGAGGGATCGAAATCGACACTTACTAGAAGTCCAATAAAGCAGTATGTTAAATCCTAAACAGATATGAAACACAACAGTAACTAACATAATCTTACAAAATTTATTTTAACGATATAAACTTCTCAATCTCGTATCCTATCTCAACAGCTCGGAAAATATCAAGTGCCAATATCAAATGAATAAGAAATACCATATAAAATTCAAGGCATCAGAGGAAGGAAAATCTCGTGAATATTCGAACAGCTAGTGATCAACGCACGATCATGCCGAGGTCGTACGACCCGATCCCATAAGGAATATGATACTGCCGAGGCGAATGGCCCGATCCCATAATATTGTGTACACTACCGAGGGTCGAGCAGCACGAACCATAAATGCATTTATTATACTGCCAAGGCAAACGACCCGCTCCCATAAGAGTGTGGTAAAAAATTCTGCCGAGGAGAACGACTTATTTCCATTAGAAAGAAGCTTTAACGGGTCCTTGACCCCACTTACGAATATATGTGTGAGTTTTGAAATATAAGAAAAACTTTGCCATTAGTACGCACAACGCGGGAGAAATTCATAAGGGAAGCACAAATTATTCTGCGGATTATCAAGTAGCTCGTCACATCTCTACAATAGCGAGTCTATCGCCCTATGCAAACTAGTCTCAAGTCGTAACGCGAAATAAAGGAATTAAACGAGAAAAGATAACTCAAATAATACAATTATAGCATGGCGTGAACCTAAGTCTACTCGGACATAATCAGAAATTCTAGCATACGCACGGACACCTGTCACCTCATACATGCATAGCTCCCACAACATGTAGCACATAAGAATATAACACCTACAGGGTAATTTTCCCTCACAAGGATAGACATGAGACTTACCTCGCTTCGAAGTTCCATAACCGGCTCCAATGCCACTCTAACACCTCAAACAGATGCCCGTCGCTCCGAAACTAGTCAAACAATGTGCAAACCAATAAAAACATACTCTAATACTCATAATAAATCAATTTATAAAAATTCCCAACTCCGCTTGAAAAGTCAATAAAGTCAACCTTCGGGCCCACGTGCCCGGATTCCGTAAATTTTTGAAGATAAACTTTACCTATAACATTATGAACTCAAATATATGATTTATTTCCAATTTCATGTCCAATTTCGTGGTAAAAATCCAAAAATACTAATTTCAAGGTCTTTCTTCAAAATCCCAAATTTTTTTAAAAATTTCATGTTAAAATTCCATATGTATTCATGAAATATAATCAAAAGTTGTTTAGAAACACTTATCCCCAAGAGATGGATGAAACAGCTCTCCAAAATCGCCCCAAAGTAGGCTCCAAGATAGAAAGATGAGATGAAATGAGCAAATCCCGTTTTTGCTAACTGATATTTGGCCTCCCTTCTACGCAATCGCGGAAAAGACCTCGCGATCGCGGAGGCCAAACAGACCTTGCCCAAAAATTCCCTTACGCGAACGTAATAAAGCTTTCTCGATCATGAAGCTTAACCAGACAAGCCTATGTGAACGCGCGTCAAACAACACGAACGCTAAGGCAAAAATCCTCAGCCTCAGAAAATACCCTACGGGATCGCATAATACAACTCCCCCAAACAAGCCTGCCTCCTCAACTCTCTGCGTTCACGACTCTCCTCACGTGAATGCTAAGAAACACCAGCTCCAGCTATGCGATCACGTTGAACAAAACCTCCACCAGCCCAGGTAACCCTTCGCGATCGCATCCTTACTTCCGCGATCGCGATTCATACCAATCACACCAGAAGCTAGCAGTGGCAAAACAAGGAGAATTGATCTGAAACCATCCCGAAACTCACCCGAGGCCTTCGGGACCCCGTCCGATCACACCGACATGTCCCAGTACCTTAATCAAACTTATCCAAAGGCTCGAAATACCATGAATAACATCAAAATCATGAATCGACGATCAAAATCCTTCTTTCAACTTTTAAACTTCCAAACTTCGACGGACGCGTCTGAATCATATCAAAACATTCCAGAATGATGCCATACTTTACGTACAAGTCATAAACTACAGTACAGACCTATTCCAAGTCTCGGAATCCCAAATAGACATCGATAACACCAAGTCCACTTCAAACCAAACATAAAAAATTCTTAAACTTTCAAAATGCCAACTTTCTACAATAAGCGTCGAAATGCTTCCAGATCACCCGTACTCAACCCAAACATATGCCCAAGTCCGAAATCATCATACTAACATATTGGAACCTTCAAATCCTGATTCCAAGGTCGTTTACTCAAAAGTCAAACCTTTGTTAATTCTTCCAACTTAAAGCTTTCGAAATTAGAATTTTCCATCCGAATCAACTCTGAACTTTCTGAAATTCAACCCCAACCATGAGGAAAAGTCATAATACATGAAGTGAATCTACTCAAGGCCTCACACCGTCGAACAATGTGCTGGAGCTCAAAACAATCGATCAGATTGTTACAAGAGAAATCCTACAGAATTTGATACGGAATATTCTATGAATATTGCGTTCGACCTGACTCATTTATTCATCTCAACTATTTAAGTACTTGGGCTAAAAGAAAAAAAACAATTGTAATGGAACGAGTACATGTTAAAATAGATGTTTGTTCAACGTAACATCACATTTATGAAGCACGGATAAATGTTCAACATAAAGGGTAGCTAGACATCACTTGAGAAATAGAGGAGAGGGATATTTGTTGAAATAATGTATATAAGACTTAGTTAGTATAGGGTTCAGTTTGTAAATATTAGAAGTTAGAGGTATGCATTAGTTATTTAGCATAGTTATAACAGAATTTGTTAGTTGATTAGTTATAAATATCTGTAAAAAGTCTCATTTTACAGTTGAATGAAAGTATCGACATTTCCTTCTCTGAAGCTCCCTCAATGGCAGAATCCTAACATGGTATCAAAGCGGAGAAGATCGATCTATAAAACTCTGGTTCAATTCATTAGGTAAAGTTGAATTTTGCATAGAGATTTCGACTAAGCCAGATTCCCTTCTTATTGTTCTCTATTCAATTGCTTCCTCAAATTGATCGTCAAGGGAGTGAGAAGATTGAACACACACATCCATTATTCCTACAACCTTCGGACACACTGGGCTTGGTGTTAATTCCAATTCTGCCCCCACTGGTTCTGAAAACTATGGCCTACGGAGCAGATCAGTGCGACTGGCTCTAAAGGCTAAGAGAAAATTAGGGTTCATTACAGGGGATTGCAAAAAGGAATCGTTCAAAGATGCTCTCCATGAGGAATGGGAGACTTGCAACGCACTAGTGCACTCCTGGATCATCTCGAAGGATCTCATCAATGAAATCATATACGCGTCAGATGCGCATGCCGTGTGGGAAGATCTCAAGTAACGATTCGATAAAGTGAATCGAGTGAGGATTTTTCAGATACATATGGCAATATCAAGGCTTTCACAAGGAACCGACTCTGTTGCTGTTTACTTTACCTAGCTGAAAGAGCTTTGGGCGGAATACGATGTGTTGGTGCTTTCACATAATTGTGGTTGTGCAAAGGATAAGGAACACATTATTCATCTACATTAGTAACGATTGATGCAGTTCCTAAATGGGTTGAATGATACATATGATCAGGCACGACGTCAGATTTTGATGAAGACCACTGAACCAACACTTAATCAAGCATATGTATTGATCACTCAAGAAGTCAACAAGCCATGGGAAACCTATCAGTGATAGAAAAACTCGATCCTTTGGCTATGCAAATAGGAAGAGGCCAAGGTTATCGTGGAAAGAAACAGTTCCTACAGTGCGAGCATTGCAAAATGAATAGACACTCTAAGGAAAATTGCTTCAAAATCATTGGATATCCAGACGACTTCAAAATGAAGAGAGGGCATCAACCAAGAGCAAGTCCTATGACAGCCAATAATGTTGAAGGGCCACCTGCAGTAGTGAATTCACAAAGCAAAGGAGGTGATTATTTTTCCACTGAGGCCCAATATCAACAAATTCTGAACCTACTTAACAAGGAAGGACCTGGTGATACATCTGTGTAGACACATGCTAATATAGCAGGTACTATTTGTTCACTTTCATCAAGCATGCATCCAGATGAGTGGATTGTTGATTCAGGTGCTACACACCACATAGCTTCTACTTTGAATTTGCTAAGCAATACTCAGAGTATTGATAAGCATAAAAGGGATTCAATAAGGTTTCCTAATGGAACTAGTACTGATATTACTCATATTGGTAATTCACAATTATCAACTGCTAGCATATTAAAGAATTTCCTTCATGTGCCAGATTTTAAGTTTAATTTGATGTCAGCATCAAAGTTAACAAGAGACCTAGCATGTGCTGCTATTGTTTTGCCTGAGTTGGTTGTATTTCAAGACCTCTACAATGACAAGGTGAGGAGGATTAGTAAGGAAAGTGAAGGATTGTACTTTCTGAAAGGAAGAGGAGTGAGACAATTAGTAGCTGCAATTAAGCTTGAAAGTAGAGGAGGAGATTCAAGTTGGATATGGCATATGAGGCTAGGACATGCTTCAACACTAGTTTTGCAACACATTCCATTTTTGAAGAATGAAGCAGATAGTAGTTTGCATAATAGATGCTCTGTATTCCCTATGGGAAAGCAGTCTAGGCTTTCCTTTCCTGATACTGAACAGAAGATCATTAAACCTTTAGAACTTGTACATATGGTGTTTGGGGGACATATAGCCAACTCATGATATAAAGTACTATTTTCTCACCGTTGTAAATGACTACTCACGAGTAACTTAGATATTTCTAATGCAATTAAAGAGTGAGACCATTGTTTTTTAAAGCAATTTTTGTGCATGGTTAAGAACCAATTTGATACCTCTGTTAAGGTGATTCGAACAGACAATGGAACTGAAATTTTTAACAATCAATGGAACACTCTTCTACAGGATCAAGGAGTGATTCATCAGAGTAGTTGTGCTTACACTCCACAACAAAATAGAGTTGTGGAGAGAAAGCACAGGCACATATTAGATACTGCAACGGCACTAACGTTTCAAGCAAATCTACCATAAAGGTTTTGGGGAGAGCGTGTGCAGACAACTGATTACATTATAAATAGATTACCCTCTAAAGTGCTGGCTGGCAGGAGTCCCTATGAGCTATTACATAAAAGAAAATCATCACTTAATCATCTAAAGGTGTTTGGTTGTCTATGATATGCTACAAACCTAGTGCATGAGGATAAGTTTGCACTTAGAGTTGAGAAGGTATCTTTTTGGGATAATCCTCTACACAAAAGGGATATAGATTGCTTAATTTAGAAACTAATTATTTTTTTGTCAACAGAGATGTTACTTTCAGGGATCTATTTTTCCTTTCAAGGAGACTCAAATGCAGATCAATCCACACACAGTGATGCAAAACCAAGATGATTTTCTATGTCTACAGTAGGACAACAGACATGTTGTGGAAATATAAATCCCAGAGGAGTATGGTCAAACAACAGAAATGCCAGTTATGACTACACCATTGGAACAACCTACAAAAGCCACCCTGGAAATTCAGCATCTACTGAAAGAGAAGCTGAAGGCCTGATAGAAGGCTTTGAACAACTAGAGGAGATCAGGGATCACATCACCTACAGTTTTAGCTGAGGAGACAACAATTCATGTTGTAGATCCTGTTGCAGAAAATGCAAATCATTTGGCAATTCAAACTTTTCAAGGAATTTCAGCATATGAAGGAATTCCAACTGCAGAAATCAGGCAATCTACAAGAATAAAACAACCACCTATATGGATGCAAGACTACGTTACAAAGAAGCAGAAATCCACATAGTATGCCTACTCCATCTTTAACTACCTATATTATGACATTGTAACTCAGAAATACAAAGATTACTTGCATGTTTTTTCAGTAATGAAAGAGCCACATTCCTTCAAGGAGGTATTAAAAGAAAAGAGGTGGATTGAAGTAATGCAGCAAGAGGTGAAGGCTCTAGAGGATAACAGAACTTGGAATGTAGTGACTATTTGCTGGGAAGTACACTATTAGATCTAAGTGGGTATACAAGATCAAGTATAAGTCAAATGGAGAAATGAAAAGATTTAAGGCAAGTCTTGTAGCAAAGGGATACAATCAACAGGAAGGTTTATCCTACCACGAGACATTCTCTCCAGTTGCCAAAATGATGACTGTGAGATCTGTCATAGTTGTTGCAGTCTCCAAAGATTGGAAACTTCATCAAATGGATGTATTTAATGCATTTCTTCAGGTAGATCTATATGAAGAAGTGTACATGGACTTGCACAAGGCTTTCAAAAGCAGGGGGAGAAAAAGGTATGCAGGCTTTTGAAGTCCTTGTATGGACTTAAGCAAGCATCAAGGCAGTGGAACTTAAAGCTCACAGAAGCATTAGTCAATACATGTTTTCATCAAAGTGCTTTTGATTATTCCTTGTTCACCAAAAGATCTGGGAGTGACATAGTTATTATTCTCATATATGTGGATGACCTGCTCTTTACTACAAGCAATAATATCATGATTAATGAGGCCAAGGAAGTTCTACATCAGCAGTTCAAGGTCAAGGATCTTGGAACTGAGATACTTCTTAGGCATAGAAGTCTTGAGATCACAATAGGGTATTTTGCTTAATCAAAGAAAATACACATTGGAGTTGATTCCAGAGTTAGGACTGAGTGGAAGAAAGCATGCAGTCACACTATTGGAGATCAATCAGAATTTAACTTCAGTGGAGTATGATAAAGAAGCTGGAATGCAGGGAGATGATCCTATGGTTGACATTACAGTATATCAAAAGCTAATAGGAAAGCTTTTATATTGGATAGTCACTTGACTAGATATAAGCTATGCAGTATAGAATCTTAGCCAATTCATGCAAGCCCCAAAGAAATCTCACATGGATACAGCTATTAGAGTGGTTAGATATCTGAAGGCAGCACCTGGCATGGGAGTTCTTATGCACGGGGAATCTATAGCACGCTGCTAGGATTTTGTGATTCAGACTAAGCTGCCTGTCCTGCCACTAGGAGGTCAGTCAGTGGATATGTAGTGAAGTTTGGAAACTCTTTGGTTTCATGGAAATCAAAGAAACAACATACAATATCTAGAAGCAGTGTAGAAGCAGAATACAAAAGCATGGCTTCTGCATTTGCAGAGATTGTTTGGCTAACTGGGCTGTTTTATGAGTTAGGGATCACATTAAAGAAAAACCAGTTACCCTCAGTTGTGATAGCAAAGCTGCAATGCAAATTGCAGCAAATCCCATATTCCATGAGAGAACCAAACATATCGAGATCGATTGTTATTTTATACGGAAAAAATCAAACAAGGATTGTTGGAGACTAAGTATGTGCCTACTAAGGATCAATTAGCAGATTTACTGACCAAAGGATTGAGCTCAGGACAGCATCACTACTTATTAGGCAAGCTGGAAGTGTTAAACATTTTACACCCTCCAGCTTGAGGGGGAGTGTTGAAGTGCTGTATATAAGCCTTATTCAGTATAGGGGTTAGTTTGTAAATATTAGAAGTTAGAGGTATGCATTATTTATTTAGCATAGTTATAACAGAATTAGTTGGCTGATTAGTTATAAATATATGTAAAAAGTTTTATTTTACAGTTGAATAAAAACATCACATTTCCTTCTTTGAAGCTCCCTCAATGGCAGAATCCCAACAATATTCTTTTCTTTATTTGAAGAGCATACATATATGCTAGTAATTAAAAAGGGCGTCGTCCTATTCTAAAGGCTCGAGGAACAAAGACGCCATCTCAATAGCTGTCAACGCTGCTTCGGCACCTTTATTTCCCCACTTACCACCAGCGCGATCGAAAGCCTGCTCCAATGTATCACATGTCAATACACCAAATATGCAAGGCGTACCCGAATTTAGACCTGCTGAAACTACTCCTGATGTTGTAGCATTTACGACCGCATCATAGTGAGACGTATCACCTCTTATTACAGCCCCAATACACAGTATTCCTTGATATTTCCGTGATTTTCCAAGCTGCTGTGCTGCCAAACCTATTTCAAAACAGCCAGGAACCCACACAACATCGACATCTTCTGAGTTATAACTCTCGAAAGTGCGCAAAGCTCCCTCCAAAAGTTTCTTGGTGATCAGATCATTGAAACGTGCAACCACAATAGCAAAGCGATGGCCTTGGGTAGAGGTAACAGAACCGGTCAGCTCACGAACAGCACATGTTTGAAACCGGTTTTGATATTGCTCCCGACTATGTTTCTGATCAATTACAGAAACGAAACCTTCAGGTTGCGTGAATGTTGATAGTGCACGTGATGAAGAGGTTATTAAGCTTTGTCTATGGAAAGACAAAGAGAAAAGATGACGAGGAGACTGCAGTTGTGTGGGATTCAGAGTAGTTGTTGTACGAGGTAGAAGATTGCACTGTCCGAAAGCCGAAGTCGCCATTTTTCTTTTTCTCTTTTTTGACTCTCTTAGGACTTGGGATGAATGTGAATTTGCTTTTCTTGTGAGTGTTGAGGAGGACTGACTTTGGTTTTCTTCATTATATAGTTGGTCTTGGAACGGTAGTTTGGACTAAGGAGTGCAGTGCCATATTCACGCCGAAATTGGTCGGCATGTCCCATGCCTTTAAATTTCGGCCTGTCCCATGCCGGATTATATTGATATTCAATTTTTGTCTTTGTTTTGGTATTATATGTTGCCCCTTCTCTTCCATTCCTTCAAATTAACGATTGAGATTTTTGATTGAAAATGCAATTCTATGGGTGGCGTACCGCGGACTTACGAACAAGTGTAGTGTAGTGTAGTGAATAACGGGGTTCAAACTTATATACCTATAATAAACGAATGATCTGAATGCCAAAGCACCTAGCTACATAAATTCACAACCTTTTTGTTTTATTTATTTTCTTTTAGGAAAAAATGTTTTAAAATTAGGTCTCTACTAGAAATATGTTAATGTTAGTTAATTGTCTTGGATTTATCATTGACTTTAATGGATTTTCAATATGAACTAGGTGAATTCTATGCGTCAAAATATTCCCTAAAAAATTAAACTATATTTTTTATGAAGGTCTAAAATGATATTTTTTATCATTATACTTTATATTGGAGCTCCGTTAAAATCAAGGATAAATACGAGATAAGTTGTTAACAACGAGAATATAAATGGCTCCCAATGTATAAAGATGATAATATGAAGATAGTTAGATATATGGTATAGTATATGAATAATTTTGACCCATTTTCCTATTCGATAAATCTTTTTGTCGATCATGTATGTTGGTTGATGTTTTTATCATTAGGTACGAGTGAGTAATCATATTTATCCTATCAAATTTATGCTGAATAAAAACTTAATTATGTAGTTATTCGGGTCAAGTTTGAACAAGAAATAATCAAAGTTGATAATTGAGTGAAAATCGTCTCAAATTCATATAAATTTGTAAAATAGTAGGAGAGGAGGTTATGATAGCTTGTGGCGGCAATTCATATTTGATAAAGGTGCAAAGATCTATTAATTGTACAAGTAGTAATTTTTTATTTACTTTTCTGTCAAAAAATGTGAAGTAACAAACATTTTTGAACGGAGAACGTAAAAATCTTTGCAGAGATATTAATTTTAGTTATCAGTATTGTCAAAGCCCCTTCAGTGATAATTTGTCCATTATTACTCAACACGCTGACGTGTGCCATGTGTCTATTCAACTAATTCAAGGTTGAGATTCAATCGGCTAGTAAATAACTAAAAATGATAATGCAATTTAAAAAAAAAATAACACAAATTTTACTGCTAATGGCCTTCGTTTATTATTACCGCGCCTGCACTTTCTCTCACTCAATACAGCACACAGGCCCACCATGATGTCATAATTAAAAGTTGTTTATGAGCACTTTTTACTACACACTACTCTACAACACTTTTATCCAAACACAAAATTATTTATTTATTAAATTAATTTTAATACTTAAAATATTATTCAGCGCTAAATATTTATTGCTACTTTAAATCAGTTAAGCCAAATGGGCTCCTATTATTGCTTGGGTTAGTTTATGTGATGTAAAAACATAAAACAAATAATCTATCAAACAATACCTTTTTAGGACACTAATAGGCTAGCATATAGCAAGATAAAAAGAAAAACAGAGGTGCATGTCTCTAACGGAGAGCACTTATTTCCATCAAATAATAAATTATAATAAATGATGTTTACACAGTACTTTCTTCGTCTCGATTTATGTGACACTCTTTCATTCTTAGTCCGTTCAAAAAAGTATGTTTTTCTTATTTAAAAATAATTTATTTTTCGAATTTCTACTTTATCGTTAATAAATTAATTTACAATCACACAAATACTTTTAAAATAAAATTTTTTTTCTTAAATTATGTGCCAAATCAGGCACCATTATATAAATTGAGATGGATAATATGTATGTTTAATTTATCACTTAACAATAACAAAGTGATAAAGTTTGGTGTAAACAAGGGATATAAATAAGTATTTTCTGCTCTAAGCTATGACCAATCAAGGAAAGAGAAAGTAGACATTGAAGAATATTAGTTAGGAGTATATATTATACAAAATATGGTCAATTGATAATCCACAATGCTTATCCAGAAAGGCAGACACCCCACCAAACTATCAAAAGGAAACACTTGTTCAGGAGGACTTGTAGTTGTAGCTGCACATTACGAATAAAACAAATTGGGAATACATAAGTTGCCCCCTTAATTTGTCCTAAACATTATTTATATACCTCAATTTTATGGGTGACCTAATAACCTTATTCTTAGTTCATATAATGGAAATAATACAGTAAAGGTGACCTAGCAAAAGAATTTACTTCACCTTCTTAAAGCGTGGGAGAGACGGAAAAAAAATGTTAGAAACACACTAATATGTATAGTTGTCATTTTCCCATTGGATGTTACATCTCACTACACCTAATTAATTGTGTTTAGTCTAATCCTAACCGTTTTTTATTTCTACTTTTTATATTTTTATGCTTTTCTATTTTTTTTCCTCTTTCTCTTTTTCCTTTTCTTCTTTTTGTTTCCGCCATTATCACTGGAACACCTCCTTTCTTCTTCTTCTTCTTCTTCTTCTTCTTCTTCTTCTTTAACTTCCTCGTCACCTTCTTCGTCAGTACTTTCACCAATATTGACAGTTGGACTTACCATTATAGTAACTAGGGCTGTCAAATTTAGCCCAAGCCCAATGACGGTTGGGTGAGTTATTGAGACTATTTATTGAACTTAGCTCATCTTGATCCTATCTATCTTAATCTATTTAAAGTTGGACTGATTTTTAGCCCAAATTGATCCATGAGTAACTTTGTCAAAATATCTTAAAAATAATTTTTTCGTTTGATATGTTATATATGGCTATAACAAAAGAAAAAAGTCTTATTTAGTAATTATACAATTCATAAGAAAATGACACATATTAAGTAAAGCTTGATAAGAGCGGCTATGGCCCAAATTTTAGCCCATCTTGACCCAGCCCATCTTAGCTCAATTAACTTTTGGGCGGGGTCAAATGACCCGCCCAATGATTGACGCAACCCATTTTGACCCGCCTAAAATCAGCCATATTGGGAATAGACCCCCTACAGAAATAATATTCATAGTAATAAAAGTGGAATAATAACGTAGCAGCGAGATATGGTAATTAACAAGAATAAAAGAGTGACAACGACACTAAGACTTTTACGTGGAAAACCCTTTTGAATAAGGGAAAAAATCACAGCCCCGAGACGAGCAACTGATATCACTACAGCAAGGAATTTTACACTTTGTAGATCCGAGTAAAATACTCCAAAGACCACTACAACACTCAAAAGAAATAACTCTCTTTTGATATTCCCACCTCACTACAAATATCACTCACTCTCTATTTTTCTCACAGACTATTTTCTTATACCTGGTCTGTGAAACCTCACTCTTTTTTTCTCTCTTTGTTAGTATGTTGAAATGAGAGCTGAAGCTCTCCTTTTATAGCCGAAGGCTCACTCTCTAAAGCCTACTATATTTGACAATTTATACACACTTTTTCTTCTTTTTCTTCAATATTGATAATTTGACAAAATTGGCTACCAAACCAAAGAAATTCAACAAAGTTGGCTACGAAACCAAAGAAATTCAACAAAGTTGGTTACCAAACCAAAGAAATTTTTCTTAAGCACATGCTTATTACTTAGGCTTTTGAATGAGATGGACCCCATCAATCTTCCCCTCCAGTCTCATTCATCTAGAGGAGGTAGCATTGTCTTCTAGTTTGAGATGCCAACAAGTTCTTCACATAGCTCGAACTTGTCTCTTGGTATCACCTTGGTCAACATATCTGCGGGATTCTCACTTGTAGAAATCTTCGGGACTTTTAGAGATTCATTCTCAATTATTTCTCGAATCCAATGATATCTTACGTCGATGTGTTTGGTCCTCACATGGTACCTAGAGTTCTTGCTAAGGTATATTGCACTTTCACTGTCACAATAGACGACATACTCTTTCTGATGCAATCCAAGCTCTTAAAGGAACCGTTTCACCATATCATCTCCTTGCTAGCTTCAGTTGTAGAAAGTGCGACACACTTCTGCAACCTCGACTGCCATGATATAGCTCCCCCTGAAAATGTAAGCAAATATCCAATAGTAGATTTTCTATTATCAATGTCACCTGCTATATCAGCATCCGTATAGCCCTTCAAGAATGGATCAGATCCTCCAAACTACAAACAATCTCCCGTGGTACCTCTCAGGTACCTGAGTATCCACTTGACTGCTTTCCAGTGTTCTTTTCTAGGATTTTCAAGAAACCTGCTGGCAACACCAACTGCGTGAGCAATATCAGGTCTAGTGCATACCATTGAATACATTAAACTTTCGACGGCAGAGGAATAAGGAACTTTGATCATGCTTTCCTTTTCCTTCATTGTTGTACGACACATCTTCTTGCTTAACTTCAGATGACTAGCAAGAGGTGTGCTGACTGGCTTAGCATTCTTCATGCTGAAACGTTCCAGTACACGTTCAATGTTCTTCTCCTGAGACAGCCACAACTTTCTGCTTGTTCGCTCTTGAACTATCTTCATACCCAGAATTTGTTGTGCTGGGCCCAAGTCTTTTCATATCAAATGACTTGGACAAATCTTCCTTCAACTTTGCGATCAGCCCTTTTTTTCCCCTACAATTAACATGTCATCCACTTACAACAATAAAATAATAAAGTTATTGTCAGAAAATCTTTTGAAGTATACACATGGATCATAATATGTCTTTGTGTAAATTTGACTTTTCATGAATGAGTCAAACTTCTTGTACCACTGCCTTGGTGCCTGCTTCAACCCATAAAGACTCTTATTCAGTTTGCACTCCATGTGTTTCCTTTCAGCTACTTCAAATCCTTCTGGCTGCTCCATATAGATCTACTCTTCCAAATCTCCATGAAGAAATGTAGTTTTCATGTCCAACTGCTCCACTTCAAGATCTAAGCTAGCTGCTAAGCTCAAGATTGTTCGAATATAAGTCATTTTGACAACAGGTGAGAAAATTTCGTCAAAATCAATAACTTTCTTCAGCTTGACGCCTTTTACAACCAATCGAGCTTTGTATCTGACCAGCTTATCATTTTCATCTTTCTTGAGTTTAAAGACTCATTTGCATTTGAGTGGTCTTTTACCCTTTGGAAGTTCAACCAGCTTGTACGTGCCATTTTTCTGTAGAGATTCCATCTCTTCTTGCATAGCTTTCACCCACTGGTTCTTTTCTGGATGGGACAACACCTCCTTAAGACTTTCTGGCTCCCATTCATCACTGATGAGGACATACTCTGTGGAAGGGTACCTATATGACTCTACCCTTGGCCTCTCTGATCTCCTCAGAGGTTGAGGTTGTTCTTCTTCTTGAGTGGGGTGCTCCACTTGCTCGACACCATCATCAAGTTGCTCCTCCTGCTCAATAACCTCATCATGTTGCTCCCCCTGCTCGGCAACCTCGTCGGTCCTACTTTCTGCACTTGTGGGATTGTTATAAGTAGAAGGAATAGTAACAAGGTTAGGAATTATACCATTCTTGGCCTTCTCTAGCATATCATCAGTAGTTCCAACTTCACTTTCTTAGAAGACTACATCTCTGCTTCTGATGACCTTCTTCTTTACAGGTTCCCACAATCTGTATTCGAACTCTTCATCTCCATATCCGATGAATATGCAGGGAGCAGATTGATCATCCAGCTTTGTTCTCTCTCCTTTGGTATATGTGCAAAAGCTCTGCAACCGAACATCTTTAGATGCGAGTAGGATACCTACTTGTTGGTCCAAACTCTCTCTGGGATGTCAAAGGCCAACGGAACTGATGGACTCCTATTAATCAGATAACAGGCTGTCTGAACTGCTTCCAAGAGTGATTTAGGCAGTTTAGCCATTCTGAGCATGCTTCTCACCTTCTCCACAATGGTGCAGTTCATCCTTTCAGCTACGCCATTGTGTTGTGGGGTTCCAAGAACTGTCTTTTCATGTCTGATCCTATGGCTCGAATAGTACTCTTCAAATTCTCTTGAAGTGTACTCACCTCCATTGTCACTTCGGAGACGCTTTAGCTTTTGGCCTGTCTCCCTTTCAACCAAAGCATGAAACTTCTGGAAAACTTGAAACACCTGATCTTTGGTTTTCAAAATATAAATCCATAATTTTCGTGAAGCATCATCAATAAAAGTAACAAAATAGTTTTTACCGTCCATCGATTCAATTTTCATTGGACCACAAACATCAGAATATACCAAATCAAGTATATTCAATTTTCTTTCAGACGATGTCTAAAATGAGACTCTATGCTGCTTACCAATAAACAGTAGTCACAAGGTTTTACCTTGTACCTTATAAGAAATGAGTGATTTCCTGACAAGAATCTGCAATCCCTTCTCGTTCATATGAGCCATCCTTTTGTGCCACAAATCTGCAGAAATCTCATCTTGTGCCGCATTCAATTCACCTTGGCATATTTCTGCATTTGTCCTGTACAACGTGCCAGAGCAACTCCCTTTGAAATCACCGATGATCCCTTGGTGAGTCTCCACTTTTGATTTGCAAAATAGTTCTCATATCCATCTCGGTGTAACGCAATTCCCGAGATCAAGTTCATCTGCAAATCAGGTACATGTCGCACGTCTTTTAGAACCAATGTGCATCCGACATTTATCTTGATACAAATGTCACCAATCCCCGCAATCTTTGAGTAACTTGTGTTACCCATTCTCACAGTGCCGGAATCAACTGCTACATATCTGCAAAAAAGATCTCTTACCGGCTTGGCATGGTAAGATGATGCTATATCAATCACCCATTCTACTCTGGACCTGATAAGTGCATGCATTCTTCTTCCTCGTTTATAAAGAGGACAACATTATCATTGTTTTGCACCATGGCGGCTGTGTTGTTGTCATTCTTCTGGCCACTAGTTTCACCTTTTCCCTTCCTTGGATTTGGGCAATATCTTTTAAAGTGACCTGGTTGATCACAATTGTAGTAATTTTTGGCTCTTGATTTGGATTGGTTCTTAGACTTCCCACGAGCTCCGGATCTACCATAGTTGCTCGAACTCCTTTGATAACTCCTGCCTCTACCTTCTGTGATGAGAGCATGTCCTTGATTTTCAGGCTTCTTTCTTATCTTCTCATTGAGTAGAAGAGTGCAAATTTTAGCCCATCTTGACCCAGCCATCTTAGCTCAATTAACTTTTGGGCGGGTCAAATGACCCGCCCAATGATTGACTCAATCCATTTTGACCCGCCTAAAATCGGCCCTATTGGGAATAAACCCCCTACAGAAATAATATTCACAGTAATAAAAGTGGAATAATAATGTAGCAGCGAGATACGGTAATTAACAAGAATAAAAGAGTGACAACGACACTAAGACTTTTATGTGGAAAACCCTTTTGAATAAGAAAAAAAATCGCGGCCCCGAGACGAGCAACTGATATCACTATAGCAAGGAATTTTACACTTTGTAGATCCGAGTAAAATACTCTAAAGACCACTACAACACTCAAAAGAAATAACCCTCTTTTGATATTCCCACCTCACTACAATAATCTTTCTCTATTTTTCTCACAGACTATTTTCTTATACCTTGTCCGTAAAACCTCACTCTTTCTTTCTCTCTTTGTTGGTGTGTAGAAATGAGAGCTGAAGCTCTCCTTTTATAGCCGAAGCCTCACTCTCTAAAGCCTACTATATTTGACAATGTGCATGCACTTTTCCTTCTTTTTCTTCAATGTTGACAATTCAACAATATTGGCTACCAAACATAGAAATTCAACAAAATTGGCTACCAAACCAAAAAAATTTAATAAAGTTGGCTACCAAACTAAAGAAATTTTCCTCACGCACATGTCTATTACTTTAACTTTTGAATGAGATGACCCATTCCCATTTGACACTCCTAATAGTAACCAGCCACCACTTTTTCCTCAACGAAACAACACTCACAATTTTGGCCGTTGATCCCCAACTAATCCCTCAATCCCTTGTGCTCTTCTTCCTTTGAACATTTACAACCTTAGTATGCAAATTAAAAGATTGTATTAAGCTGCCATAAGTGAAATAATTCTTTATTTCATTAAAATCAGATATAGTGTGGTACATGAATAATAGGTTGATCCCCACCCATACATCAACATTTA
>MCJB01050444.1:0-34140 GCA_002018475.1 Nicotiana obtusifolia
ATCTGAAGAAGGAATCAAAAATAATCAGGAAACCTTTCAGATTCCTCAACTTCTGGACCAAACACGAAACCTTTCTAGCCACTGTACGAGAAAATTGGCATGCCGACTTTCAAGGTGACCCCTTTCTTATCTTCAACCACAAGCTCAAAAGAATGAAAAAAGTACTAGCAAAGTGGAGTAAAGAAACATACGAAGACATTTTTCAACATAATCAACATGGAAGAAGTAGTCCTAGTCCATGAAAAACAATTTGAGACTACTCCAACTGCGCAAAACAGAGCAAGACTCCATAAAGTGCAAGCCCAAATGATCAAACACCTTGCCATCGAAGAACAATTCTGGAAGCAAAAGGCAAGAATGACTTGGTTCAAAGATGGAGACAGAAATACCAAGTTCTTCCACGCTTTAGTCAATGGCAGAAGGAAGAAACTCCAAATAAACAGAATTCAGAATAATACAGGAACTTGGATTGAGGATGAAAAGGATATAACAGAAGAAGCTATCTCCTTCTACAAAGAACAATTTACTGAAACCTCCCCTCCCAAAGATTTCAAAATACTAGATCACATACAGCAATTAATTGATCACAAACAAAATGAAGAACTGACGGAAATCCCAACAGAAGAAGAAATCAAAAAAGCAGTTCTCAATCTAAATGGGGACAGCACAGCTGGACCAGATGGCTTCACAGGTCTTTTCTACCAATCATGCTGGGAAATCATAAAAGTCGACATACAAAACATGGTTGTTGCTTTCTTCAATGGAAGAGAACTCCCCAAATTTGTAACACACACAAATTTGATTCTCATACCCAAAAAGAAGGTGACAGAAACTTTCTCCGACCTGCGACCCATCAGCCTAAGCAATTTCACCAACAAAATCTTCTCCAGAATACTCCATGACAGACTCCTAAACACACTGCCAACTCTCATCTCTCAAGAACAAGCAGGCTTTGTTAAAAACAGAACCATAATCGAAAATGTCCTCCTGGCTCAGGAGATCATCACTGACATAGGACAAAGAACAAAAGCAGGGCCCAATGTGGTAATCAAGCTGGACATGACCAAAGCCTTCGACCGTGTATCATGGATTTTCATGACCAATGCTTTGAGAAAAATGGGATTTAATGAAATCTTCATCAGAATGATCTTTGACATCATGAGTAACAACTGGTATTCTATACTTATCAACGGCCAACCCCAAGGCTTCTTCAAATCAACAAGGGGAATCAAACAAGGGGACCCATTATCCCCGACACTCTTCATTATAGCAGCAGAAGCCCTATCAAAAGGCCTGAATTCCCTACATCACAATCTCCACT
Organism: Nicotiana obtusifolia; assembly: GCA_002018475.1. Taxonomy (NCBI): domain Eukaryota; kingdom Viridiplantae; phylum Streptophyta; class Magnoliopsida; order Solanales; family Solanaceae; genus Nicotiana; species Nicotiana obtusifolia. The sequence continues at coordinate 1,322 of MCJB01050444.1, forward strand.
TCAAAGGCTTTGGAATGCCCAGAAGGAGCCCAAAGATCAACCACCTGGCATATGCCGATGATATGATCATCTTCACATCCTCGGATACTGCATCCCTAACTTTGATAATGGAGGTGCTAAATGACTATGAGACAGCATCCGGCCAACTCATTAATAAAAGCAAATCTGCTATTTACCTGCATCATACAGCCAAAAACCCAATAATCTCAAAAGTGGAAAGAATCACAGGCATTGAAAAACAGGACTTCCCTTTCATATATCTAGGATGCCCAATGTTCTACTCCAGGAAAAGAATTGTATATTATCAGCAGATAATAAACAAGGTTCAGGACAGACTTCAATCCTGGAAAGGCAAATTACTCTCAATCGGAGGAAGAGCCATCCTCATCAAACATGTTCTACAAAGCATGCCTATTCACCTACTGTCAGCAGTCAATCCACCAAAACAAGTCATCAACCTTCTCCACAAGCTCTTTGCACAATTTTTCTGGAGCAACACTGTTGGTGAAAAAAGCAGACACTGGTCCTCATGGAATAACCTCTGTCTTCCCTATGAAGAAGGTGGTGCAGGCTTCAGATCCCTACATGACATGTCAAAAGCTTTATTCTGCAAAATTTGGTGGAATTTCAGAACTAAACCAAGTCTCTGGAGTGCATACATGAGTCAAAAATACTGCAAGAGAAACAATGCAATAGTAGTCCCCTGGAGCAGAGGCTCACAAACCTGGAAAAGATGCTTGAGTGCAGAGAACTTATAGAACACCAAATCGCCTGGCAAATACAAATGGGATCATCACTGTTTTGGTACGACAACTGGACCAAGTTGGGAGCACTATATCACATAGTGCCACCAAACATTCCAATAGATGAATCCATTCAGAATGTTAACTACCTCTTGCAAAATGATGAATGGAACACTCAGTTACTAAGGGAAACATTGCCACAGTATTTAGTGGATCATATAACCTCAACAATAAGAGCGCCAAACATGAAACAATCTCTTGACACACCTTTCTGGATGCCACAAAGCCATGGCAATTTCACAGTCACTACTGCATGGGATTACCTCAGAAGAAGAGAAAACCCAAAGAAAGCATATGAAAAGATATGAGTCAAAGGACTTCCATTCAAAATCGCTTTCTTTATGTGGAGAGTATGGAAGGCAAAACTCCCATTGGATGATATCTTGAAAAGATGGGGTTACCACCTACCTTCAAAATGCTGGTGCTGTAATGAACCAAAGGAGGAAACCATGACACATCTATTCTTTAACTCCTACACAGCAAACAAAGTATGGAAATATTTCCTACAGAGAGCAGGGATCAGTATGGAAGGGCTAACTTTTCCAACAAGCAATAGTGAAATGCTGGACAACTCAAGCAATAAACAGAATCAAAATAGTGCTACAAGCACTACCTTCCTGCATAGTTTGGGAACTCTGGAAAAGAAGAAACAGTATCAAACATGGAGAACCAATAACAACTGGCAGAGTCATATATCAAATATCCATTACAATCCAAGCTCTAGTAAATACCAGAAAGCCTGGCTTTGACGCCCCATACAAATGGAGTGAGCTTCTCCACAAGCTTGAAATTCACAAACCCAAAATAACATACAAAAAAGTGATGTGGGATCTCCCAAAACCGGGATGGATAAAGGTTAACACATATGGAACCTCAAAAGGAAATCCAGGGAGAAGCTCCATTGGTTACTGTCTGAGAAATGAAAATGGTGACCTCATATATGCAATGGGCATTGAGATACAAGAAGGAACCAACGCAGAAGCGGAAGCGATAGCCATCAAGGAAGCTTTAAGATACTGCATATCACATGGATACAAGCAAATCTGGATGCAGACTGACTCCATGCTACTGAGCAACATCATTAATGGCAACTGGAAACCTCCTTGGTGCATAATTGATCAGATAGAAGATATTTTTATTATGAAACAAGAGCTTACAATGGACACCTCTCACATATTTAGAGAAGGAAACAAACTGGCCGACCACATCGCAAACCTAGCCCTAGAGGAAGGATTTTTGGAATGTCGACACTTCAATCACCTAGACAGAACTGCAAAGCAAATCCTCAATAATGACAAATCGCAATGCCCCTATCTTCGAGTAAACATATCAAAATGATAATTCATGAAGCTGAAATGAAGAGAGGGATTAAAATAACAAAAAGCACAATAAGAAACAGAAGCTTTCTACTACTACTACACACAGAATATGTCATACTAACTATTTCTCTGTTTTTGCAGGATGAACCAACTGGCAAGGAAATGCAGGGTTATGCAACTGAAAAAACAGCAGCAGGGGAAAACACCAAAAATTTGGTGCCTGCAAATGTTTCAAACAACCAACAAAAATCATCGCACACAATTCACACAACATCACTAATCTCTCTACTTCTGTTTTTGCAGTTGGGAAAAGCAGCAACAGGGGGAAATGCCAACAAATTACAGCTCGCAAATATCTCAAACAGAACAGAGCAACTGGAAAATTTAAAGTGCACAGCAGCTGGTCGAAAAATCATGGGGAGCAGGCTGTTAGGAAAAGCAGCAGCAGGAGGAAATGCCAGGAAGTTGCAGCTTGCAAATGTTTTAAACAGAACAGAGCATCTGGGAAATATAAAGTGCACAACAGCTGGTCGCAAAGTCAGGGAAGGCAGGCTGGTACACCAGCTGGAAAGGAATCACAAAGGATGTAGAAACAACCTGCTAGAACTCGCAATGTCACTGCTTAACCACCAGCTACCCAAAAGGACCTCACTGCCCAAGGAATTGACAATGCCCACTTCCAGCCTCAAGCCAATGGACAAGCATCAAAGAGACGAAGCTGCTAAACAACATAAAGCATACTCTCATTCAGCAACATCGACAGCTGCATTTCCAGCAACCAATAACCTACAGAACACAGAAAGCAGGCAGAAACTCACTTCTGAAAAACTGAATCCACAGATAAAAACAGTTGCAACAGCTACACAAGGCAATCATCAAGGCTTAACAGATCATTTAGGCACTATGAAGTCTCACTGGAGCACACATGAATGCTCAAACTCCCTTATAACCAAAGCTCATTCTCCTGGGAGCAACAGGCAACAAACTCCAGCAGAATCGAACACCATTCATCAACCCAACAAGAAAAGGAGAAATCAGCAACACCACAGCAGCATTCAGACAAATGATGACTCGAGATACAAAGAAAGAAGAAACAGAACAGTTGGAAAATTTGAACAGCTGCAGATAAAGAGACCAACTGTAGAAATCTTCACACAAAGACGTCACAATAGCACACAGATTCATAAACTGGAACTTGCACTCTTATCAACAGGATATGTTTCTTATAGGGGAGGGTCATCAGCGCAATTGTTTTGTGTGGTATTAGCACCATCGGTGCTCATTCTATTACAATTGCTCCAATCACCTTCTACCTATAAAAACATCATCCCCCACAAGCTTAGCTTAATGTATATTCAGAACAAAGGAAGAACTGACCCAAGCTCGCAGATAAAAGAACAAGGAAACAACATAACCACGGAACATCTTTTTTGTACAAAAGACCTTGAACTTTTATTACATCCTTCTTGTATAGGACTCACTACCTACTTTCAAGGTATCTATAGTCAAAAGTTTAAATCGACTAGATGCATGTACTTTTTTGGCGAGCTAAGGTTTATGTCCCCCTCCTTTGTAAATTTTTGCTAAGCTATCAATAAACAATAATTTCACTAAAAAAAAAAATTAATAGAATCAAAGTACAAAAGTGGAGGGGGACATAAACCTTACCTCCAATAAGAGAGTAAATATACATTTAGTTATCCAAAAGTGATAACTAAATATGCCTAAAATGTGACAAGTTGTTAGACTTATGGTGATGTGGCGATTGTCTATTTTATATTGATAGACAATCACATTTATAAAATTAGAGTGTGATTGATCTAGGTCAACTATACAAAAAAGTACAAATGTTTCTGCTTCTAGTATTTGATTCAGGAGTGTGATCCCTTGTATGTACATCTAGTATCCAAACAATTAGGTTTTAAAGCACGTGTTGTACTCTTTTTCCCTTGAACCGATTTTTTTCCAATTGAGTTTTACGGCAAGGTTTTAACGAGGCAACAATAAAACGTGCTATCTTAGTTTCGAATGCCAGCCTAAAGCCGGAGTTGCCGATCACCTACACCGGACCAACAGTATTCGAGCCCTCATAAGTTCGACCTCAAATACTAGGGGCCATTACCCCCGAATTTACGATCCTTAGGAGGTGTTATTACTTAATATTAAAATCCAAGGCTTGGTACTTAGGAGTCATGTAAGGATCTAACGGTCAAACGAACCGTGCCCATCTAGCCCACTCTTGCCATGGCATAAGGCTTATGTGCCTCCAATTGTGTACTCTACATGTAAAGCAATGAACGAAATTTTTCCTCTGTATTTTGTCACTACTTTGTACCATCAAGACATTCGTGGAAGTTACTTAGATAAACAACGGATCCTGAATCCTAGAACCTATGGGCTACCGCGACTCCGGGACTACCATCCGATAAAAAACTCGGATAGCTCGAGCCATCGAATCTCGGAGGCACCAAGCCTATTAGGAAGGAACCAAACATGAAAGGCTACGGCCAACCTATAATAGCTCGGAGATGTCCAAGCCTGTACTCAAAAAGTAAGGGCCTTACATATGATTAAAACCTATTAAAAGGTTACCCTTGACAAAATACTGTTGCATATGACTAAAACACTCAAGTATCTTAAAGGTCTTCATTTTTTATGGAGACTTCGAAGCCTAAGCAACTCAGAGTTAATGTCGAAACGAGGCCTCATTCGGGCTTCCAGAAAATGGGTGCTCTAGATTACATCCAACACTACGCTAAGGCATTAATGAAGATCTTCAAATAAAAAATTACAAACAGATGCTGAAAAATAAACGGTGCAGTGTTGCCGAAGGAAAAATTTTAAATATATTCCAAAAAGTATTTACAAAAAGCACGATAAAACGGCCTCAAAATGAACAAAAAAGAGACATACAATAGAAAACAAAGAAAAAAAAAGAAAGAAAGCTAAGACATCTCCGCCTAATGTTAACCAAAGCTCGACTCATCACCGGAACCTTCGAGACCATCAGGCTCATGTAGCTCTTTTTCCTCAGCCTCTTAATCTCGGCCGACAGATCAAACACCTGGGCATGAATCTTCTCAAGGGTCTCCCTCCAGGACATGCACATTACTCGACCTTTGTTATTAAGCGGACCTCGGCTGTTTCCAAATTGATCTTGTATTGGGCCAGCATTTCCTTGACCTTGGAGGAATCAATCGATGCTGCCTCTAATTTGGACTTCAGCGCAGTATATTTCCGGCCGAGGTCATCACGTTCCGAGACGACTGAATCCAGTTGTGCTCGAAGCTCGTTATTTAGCTGAGACCACTTGTTGGCCTTATCCTTCACCACCCAAAGCTAGTCCTTGATCGATGCCAACTCCTCTTTTGTAGCCTCCTTTATTGAGGCCAGAAGGTCCATCATGCTCCTCAACGTCTCGGCTGAAGTTTTGAGCTCGTTCACCTCGGCCCGTAGCTGGTCAACTAGGTCTATCTTCTCTTGGATATGCGAGGTTGCGTCGTTAGTCATTACGCGTAACCCCTTGTTTTTAATCTAAAAAATCCTTACCTTCTTGACCAGTTCGGCATGCTCCCGTTTCACGAACAAAGCCTCCCTTTGAGCCTTTTCTAGCTCAGCTCGAAGAACATAGAGATCCATGAGGGCCTCGTATTTTCGCTTACTGAGAACCCTATACATGTCCTTCTACCGAACTTGCTCTTTGAGCTTGAACTCGAGCTGGCTGACTTCCATTCAAGACCGATGGAAGCTATCATGATGGAGTACCAACGCCTGAAAAAATAAATCATAAGATCGGGAGAACACGCACGAAGGGCAAAATAAAAGGGAAACTTACTCGATTCAGTTCCTATTGTGCCTTGAAGAGGCTCGATGTGCCCACGTCTTTCATCTTTTCCTAGTTCTCTTCGGTCACCAGGCAATGAAGATAGCTCGCCACGCCCAACGGAGCAAATAGCACCCAGGTGTCTGCCAGGATAGTAAACACGATAGTTCTTTTATAATCGGGATCCATGCTCGGTCCTCACCAGCTTCGGGCTCAAGCTCGGCTCGCCTGCTCCCGATGACACGTCTTTTTTCGGGATCTCCAGGTGACCAAACTCGGAATAATCCTCCAACACGCACATGTCCACACCGACAAAGAACAACATGTTGAGGGCCTCGTCTGTGGTCTGAGCTATCTCATTTGGCTTCTCCTTGACGGCCCGAGCCTCATCGAATAAAGACTTTGTTTGGGATGGCCATTCCTTGATGTTAATGACACCAGCAACCTTGCTCGGAGTAGGGATAGCTTCTCGGGAGACTGTATCCTTGGATTTTCCCTTTGGCTCTCGGGCTAAAGAGGGTTCGGTCTCTCAACCACTTCCTCCGGTTGCCGCCTGTTCTTCCTCATCAATGGTCGGCCCATGGGCAACGAACTCTAGATCGTCATCTTCAGGGTAATCCCTAAGCCGGTAGAGGGAGTCAGAGTCTAGAACCCTGGCTCGGGTATTCTTCTTGTTGGTTTTTCGGACCCGGAAAGTTACCCTCTTCTTCTTGGCTTAGGCGTCAGGGGAGCTAGAAGATTTCCTCTTTTTTCTCTTTTTCTCCTCTTGTGCAGCAGCTCCAAGTTGTCCCGGAGCGGAGGGTTTATCAAGTGAGGGCGGAGCCTCGTCCTCGTCCAATGGACGAAGTTCAGTGTTCTTGGGAAAACCTATGAAAGAAAAAAAACATAGTGGAAATAACGGTTGAGTATGAAGGTAGACTTGTTCGGGAGGAGCACTCACCATGGGAACGAGCCTCCCACTAGCCCTTTGAGAGTTTTTTCCATTTGCGCTCAAAGTACGATAGTTGTTTGCAGATCCCCTCGACCCGCTCTTTAAAGCGAGGGACTGCGTTGGGAACTCGGGCAACTGCTGCACGATGGTAGAAGCAGGCAATAAGAAAAAAAGAACAAAGAAATTCCAAGTACTCAGAAAGAGAAAGAAACTTACAGGCTGAGTTCCACTTTGCAGGGAACGACAAAATTCGGAGGGAATGAGATCTTTAGTTTTTACACGAACGAATCTCTCCTACCGTCCTCAGTCCCGATCTTCGTCGATGCTCGAAAATGGAGCTTTACTTTAGGGACTGTAGAGACGAAGTAGGTGGTCGATGGTGAATCGAGGTGCTTGGGTTTTGTTTACAAAATAGAGGAGGAGGATTATAATCCTCCAAAAGGACAGGTGAATCTACCAGACGTAGACCTCGTACCTTTTGCAAAAGCTAAGGATTATGGGATCCATTGGGGCAAGTGTGAAGGGTAAGTGTAAACACTTAGATACCCCTCCACATGAGTGGTAATGTCCTCATCGGGACAAGGGACGACCACTTCTTTGCACTGCCAATTGCAATCCTCTTGAACTATAGGGAGTGTATCCTCGGTAATGGAGCATACGTACCTCCATACCCCCTCATCTCGGTCCTGTTGACTGGAGGCTTTTTTGACCTTGAAGTCGTTCTCAATGGAGCAGTATTCGAGGATGAAGCTCTTGAGGGGAGGTTCCGAGGCCACCTCAGATATGGTAACCACAGCATCCGTGGCTGGGTTAGAAGTTGAAAGGACGGTCTTTTGAGGCATAGATTTCGAAGTCTTCACCATTGAATTCTGGGAAATATGAAGATTTGAAGGTGAATATGATGTTTCTTAAGATAAGGATGAAGGTATGAAGATCAGATTTGAAGATTTAAAGATGGAGTATGAAGATTTGAAGATGGGGAGATGAAAATCTGAAGATCTATGAAACAATGTATGAAGATTTAAAGTGTTTATGAATAAGTGAAAAGTTCGAGGTTAAATGAAGGAGCGCTCGAATCGGAAAGTAAAAAAGTGAAAATACGGACCGAAGCTTTTATAGAGAAGGGGTAATCAATGCGTGACATTTCGCATTCGGGTACAGTCAACCGACGACTGACACGTGTCCGAAGTCAGAACGACGCGATTGATGGGATGTTTCACTGACCCATCAACTCGGTTGTAGCGTATGGAAGAAGTAACCAGGGTTAATTCATCTCTTCCCATCACTTAAATAAATACGCTCTCCGAGAAGGGAGAGGAGTATCTGTGTACGGATAAAATTGGGAGTAAAGTTTTCTCCGATGAGGAAACAAAAGGGAAGCACAGCTCGACACGACTATAAGCGAGGCTAAAGAACCTCGCGTATTGGAACTAGGGAGGAGTGAACGGTGTATCCGGGATCGGGCACGGTGAAATAACGGACCAAGATCAAGTAAAGTTTCTAGACCACGGGAAACGCGGAGAACGGTTATGCGTGGCAATCAGGGAGTCGTAATATTCTCCCTCAACCGGATATTATGGGGCGAATCTTGCCCGATATCAATCACGGATCGACATTCATAAAAAAAAAGATTTTTACCTTATTTAGACTTATGTTATGACTGAAATTCCCCTACTACATAAAGGAAAAAGTTTTTTTTTTGGTTAAATAAAGTTTATATTACTTGGAAACAAAATACAAATTGGAGGGGGACATGGACCTTACCTCCCAAAAGTAAGTACATATACTTATGGTCATCTTAAAGTGTTGACTATAAGTACCTAGGTAGTAGTGAGTGGTTAGACCTATGGTAAAGTGACAATTGCCCATTTTGAAGAAGACAGTCGTATCTTGAAATTTTCCTAGGTCAGCTATACAAAAAAGTACATGTGTTCCTATTCTGACTAAATGGATGTGGGATTTGATCTCCCCTATGTACATCTGACTGATAAAAATGTTGTCAGAATTTTGCAAAAAAGTAGTGAAAGAGCGCGAGTTATCTTCAATTTTTCTTTGACTCCTGAGAAGGGGAAAGTCAAGTTGAAGATATCCATCCATGTGTTTCTTGTGGCTGCACTGTCGTGTTGGTATAGTTGTTGACTGTGCTTGTCTATGTGCTGATTGCTGGAGCTGCTTCTCTGCTGTCTATTGGAGCTGCTTCTCTGTGATGATGTTGCTGATGGTGGTGATAGATTGGTGTGAATGTAGTGTTGTAGTGCTTCTCTGTGATGCTGTAGTGCTTGCAGTTTTGTAGGTGCTTTTGATGAATTCTGTGTAGTTGTCTGGACTTCTTCCAGGCTGATATTGTTGTTGTTGATTCTGTTCAGTGCTGTGGATTGAGTTTGTTGGTGAGTGTTGCTTTTGATGCTCTGAGCTTGTTGATTGTTTTTGATGTTCAAATCAGTTATGAAGATTGAGCTTGTTGGTGGTGTTGTTTTTCTTTGCTTGTTGTGTTTGCTGATTCCTGTATGTTGCTGTTGATCCTCTTTTCTTCGTGTGCTTTTCTTAGAGTTGAGTGCCTTTGCTGATTGTGGTATTGTTTGCTGAGTCTGCTGCTTCTGTCATGCTCTGCTATTCTGCTGTTGAATAGGTGTCTAGTGTGAAGTTTTGAAGAGTGATCTTCCTGATGTTTGTTTTGCTGTTGAAGCTGTGTTATTTGATTGTGACCTGTGTGATGTTGAGTTGGGGGATTATTGTCTGCTGTGTGCTGCTTTTTTTGGCTGACTGTTATGTGAGTTTGTCTGTAGCTTGTACCCATTGCTGATACAATGTGATTGAGTGCAGATGTGATCCCAGTAGTGTGTGCTGGCTGATAAGTTCCATGATGATTGATAGAAATGCAAGAGATTGAGTACTGAGAGTACTGATACCAATCCTTGCATTTGACCTTATCCAGCCGTTTGATTATTGAAAGTACTGTTGTATTCATAGTGAGGATCCTGTTGTTGGTGTTTGTATGTGTTTGAGTGCTGCATTTGAGGAGTGAGATTATGACTGCTGGATTTCTGCTTTGAACATCAGTGTTGATCTGTTTTGGCAGTGTTGTGATGTCTTCTGAAATAGGCCATGATGTTATTCTACTGCTGCTGTGTTCTTTGGTTGTATTGCACTGATCTGTTCCTGCTTTCCATTCTTTGCAGATAACTGGTGGATTCTTGTTACTGCTGGTGCTTTGCTGCTTTTTGTTGAGACTGTGTTGCATATGTCTTCTCTTTACCTTGGCTGGCTTCATTTGCCTCTGTGTGATCAGGTATATGCTGGTGGCTCTGTTCTGCTCTTGTTTTTCTATTTTTTTTCCATGTTGCACCTCTTGTTTCCTGTTAGTAGATAGCCAGATGATGCATCTTTGTGTGTCATGCATCATTGTAAGCAAGTGTATGTTGTTTGCATTGTTCTACTTCTGTCTCCTTCCTGTTAAAGCACCCAGTTGATGCATCTTGCAAGATAATAAGATTGCTAGTGTGAGATTGGCTTCTTGAGAAGTGGACATCTGCTCATGCTTGCAACTGCTGTGGTGTTTCTTTGCTATTATGCTTGTGCTGCACTGGTAAGCTGTAGGCCACTGCATTCCTAACAGCAGTTTGCATCTCCCTATTCCTGATGGCATCAGTATTCTTGCTGACAATGGGCTAATATATTGGTGCTGCTGGCACTGCTGTGTCATGAGTTGTCTGATGATTTCTCTGTACTGCATCTCCTCCTTATAGCTGCACTTCTGAAAAACATCTGTCTGGGCTGCATTTCTGTTTTCCTGAGTTTGAGCAGGATATGTGTCTGCAGTTTTGGTCCTGCTAACAGATTTCCTGCAATAAAGAACCTTGTTAATGTGTGACTGACTTCTGAAGTGAGCTTGCTGCTGTTGTGATCTTGTTGTGTCCTTTTTCAGTAGAACTAGCAGTTTCCTCTTCTCCCTTGATTCCTTCGATGCAAGTTGCTTTTCTTCACCCTTGTAGCTTCTTGCTATGTTGTTTAACTGTGTCAGTGGACAAGTAGGCCGCTGAAGCTGCTGACGCTGTTGTGGCATTCCTTTTCTGATTCTTTCTGTTCCCCAGTTCCTCAGAAGTAGTGATACCAATAGATTATTTTGCTGATTCTATTGGCATTGTTGTGCTGTTTGTTTCCATGTTTTTCTATGCTTCTCCTCCTCTTTCTTGCTAAGCATCAGCAAAATAACTAAGGTATTTTGCTGTTTGATCTGTGTTGCTTGTTTCAGATCCTTGGTTTGATCAGTGGGAATACATGCAGGTTTGTCCAAGGATATTAGTGATGACCATGTGCATTGGACTATTGTTGCAGTTCTAATGGACTGTTGATGCTAGAACTTCTGAAATTGTTCTTTGCTTATTATTGTATGTTGTTGGAGTTGCTGATATTGATCTTTTCCTGCCTATTTCTCCTCCTCCTTGCACACAATATAAAACTGTTAGAATGACCTGCAAGAGGGGTTATGTTCCTACTGTGATACCAGTATTTTTTTCCTCTCTGAACTATTGATGCAATTTTGATGAGCTGTTGATGCTGGTGCTGCTGAGATTGTCTTTTGATTGTTATTGTATGCTGCTGGAGCTGCAGGAAATGATCTGTTCCAGCCTGTTCCTCATCCTTCCTGGACATAACAGAAAAGCTGTTAGGAAGATCTGCAAGTGAGATTATTTTTCTACTGTGATACCAGGATTTCATCCCTCTCTGTTCATCCTTGAGCTCTTTGTTGAGGGCATGTCCTGATGTGTATTGACACTGTGTGCTACTTGTTATTTTTCTACCTTCACTCTTATGTATGGGCATTGTATTTTTTCTGCATTGAGTATCCTTCTGCCTTGTGAGTCTAGCTGGCTGAAGTGATAGCACTCAATTCTTCCAAGTTCCAGTGCATAATTTGCTAGATGATCAGCCAGCTTATTCCCTTCCCTGTATGTGTGTGTTACTTTTAGTGTGAGGGATTCTTTTAATTGGAATATCTCTTCTACTCAATCATTGATGCACCAGGGTGGTTTCCAACTGCCATTAATGATGTTGTTTAATAGCATTGAATCTGTTTGTAGCCATATATGAGAAAATCCTTGTGATGTGCAGTAGCTTAGAGCTTCAGCAATGGCTGTTGCTTCTGCTACTGTGTTTGTTACTTCTGGGATTTCTGTGCCAAGTGCATATAGTAGCTCCCCTGTTTCGTTTCTCACACAAAATCCTATTGAGCTTCTTCCAGGGTTTCCTTTTGATGCTCCATCAGTGTTGACTTTTATCCATCCTTGCATGGGGAATTCCCATATGACTTTATTGAATTGTAGTCTTGGGGTGTAGTTTTCCAGCATGTGTAGAAGATCTTGCCATTTGTGTGGTACATTGATTCCAGGCTTTCTGATTTTAACTAGTGCTTGTAATGCTGTGGAGACTTGATAGATAACTCTGCCAGCTGAGACTGTTTCCCCATGTTTACAACTATTCCTTCTTTTCCAGAGTTCCCATACAATGCAGGAAGGAACTGCCTGTAGCACTGCTTTGAGTCTGTGGACTGTTTGTACTGTCCAACATTTTGTTATTGCTTGATGGAAGGTTAGTCCATCGAGTGCTATTCCTGCTCTTTGTAGAAAGTATTTCCATACCCTGGTTGCAGTGGTGGAAGTGTAGAAGAGATGCACCAAGGTTTCTTCCTTTGGTTCAGTGCAACACCAACATCTTGAAGGCAGTTGGTAACCCATCTTTTCATAAGGTCATCTAGCGGCAATTTTGCCTTCCAGACTCTCCACATGAAGAAGGCAATTTTGAAAGGAAGCCCTTTAACCCAGATTATCTTATATGCTCTTCTTGGTTCTTCTCTTCTTCTAAGGTATTCTCAAGCAGTTTTGACAGTGAAATGTTGTCACGACCCAAACTGGAGAGCCAGACTAGCACCCGACCATATTTGCCGAGCACCAACGTACATTTTATCTAACATTCTTTATTATCTTTTAGGGCTGACGAGATCAATATAAATGGTAGACATGGATCATGGACAACCAACAATAAAATATGATGGCATGACCATACACAAAATGGGATGACCAGACAATCAAGATACTATATATAAGGTACGAGCTACCACGCTACCATGAAAGACTATACAACAAAAACCAGCCAACAAGGCATACCAAGCTATACATGAGTCGACACCTGGCTATGAGCCTCTAAAGGAACATAAGTACTGCAACATAGCCGGAACAGGGTCCCGACATACCCATAATGTCTATAACAAAAATGCATACCCAGACTACGACAAGTCCGGAGAAGGGATCTCGCCAATCACCGCTGAACTGGACAGCCTACTGTGGTGGGGGAGCTGCACCTGCCTGTCAATCAGGACCTGCAGCACGACATGCAACATCCACAAATAAAAGGACGTCAGTACGAATAAAGTACTGAGTATGTAAGGCAGGGAACCATAAGTACGAACAGTAACGTAAGCAAGGATAGAGAATATACAACCTGTAACATCTTGGTACCTCTGAGGGCTACTGACATGAAATGCATGATACATATGTATATATACATAAAATTTCAAAACATACGCCTCTGTGGACATCATCAACATCATATCATACCCGACCGTAATTGGCTCGGTAAAAACGTACCCGGCCATCATAAGGCTCGGTAGAATCGTACCCTGCCACGTGGAGTTCGGTAAAACCCTACTGATCAGTGGTTGCACAATAGGTGCCGTACCCGGCTGACTATAGCGCGGCTCGGTAGAGTAAAATAGATACATATATATAATGCATGCTCGACTCATGAAAATACGTTCTAAGCCTTTTGGAGTGACGTAAGGTTGGTATCCTCTGTACACGTTATTAGGACTAACTCTTCACCATGAACCTTCTAAGAATCAGGAAGTACCAACAACATTGATAACATAAGAACAAGAGAAGCAACATCAACGTCAATTGTTACATAGGAGGGGAAACAATGTAAGTACTGCTAGCTTCTAAGAGTAGAGTTTCTTTGGAAGCTCGTTCATTACATTACGCACCATCGAAGTCGTGCAAAAGAAGGAAAGGGATAGCCTCACATACCTTGTATATACTACCCCAATTTCAAGCTATGCAACTGTCACAACTCCATAGTCTACAATAAGAGAAACGATACTATCGTTATCGTTTAAGCGTCATAACTGTTATGTATCGACCACAACCTATTTCACGATGAAACGGACAGCACCTCCCCTATATATATGACTTCACACAATTCAAAACAATCACCAAACAGCCCAAACAACATCAATAATAATCATATTGAGCCTCCCAAAACAGTCCACGCACAAGCTAATCACTTAATACATACGATGGCCACCGTAGTCATTCAAACGACCCGGAAATGTTACGAAGAACTATCATCCCACAACCCTAAATCTATATGGTGTTTCTCCACACACTTCTTCCTCCAAAACTCCACAAGACATTAGTAAAACACGCAGCCCAACAGCAACACAAAACAGTCCAAAAACAGTCTGCTACAAATGAATAACTCGAACTCACGGCTTCCGATCACCGTCCCGTGAGTTCTTACATGTATAGAACGAATTACCATGAATTCACAGGAGAAAAAATGTATGAAAGAGAGCAGTAAACTTACCTTAATTGTTGGATAACTCAGCCCTTTCCTTGGTTCTTCAAACTCTAGGTTTCACCCCCAATTAGAACTTGAATGAGAGGGAAAATCGATTAGGGTTTGTGTGGGATTTTTGGGGAGGGGTTGCAGGGGTTCAATTTGGTTTTGATGGTCTAAAATAAGGGTGAAATAACTGAGTTTATAATCCCTTAAAATTCCTCTCTTGGCCGACTTTGGGACTTTTAATTTTGTCCTCTAATTTTGGCAAGTAGGTGATGCACCTACTTGTCGCCTACCAATCTGTGCAGGTCTGCGGAAATACAATTATCTCTATACTCCGAGATCGTATTGACAAACGGTTTAATGCGTTGGAAACTAGACCCCGTAATTCCTTGTAAATTTGGAGAAAAGCTTAGAATCATTTTACCTAATGTTTAAGTAAAATTATGAACCTAAGTTGCGACAACTTTTGTCGACTTTTGTTTCATAACTCGTTTGACTTCAAGACTTATGATACAGATATTATATGATTCAAATACCTTAAAAAAAGACCTCTTGAGTGTATTAAGCACCTCTAGGTTTATCCGAAAATATGAGTTACAACATCCTTGATTCGTATAACTCCAAATACTTGTTAATCACCCTTGTACACCCTTATATCACTTAAAACCAATAGGATTAACTTCTTATCATCTCAAAGATAATTACTTCTTGGATTTATGTTAAATAACATATGGCATGAACTAACACGTGTGGATATGGGTTGTAACACCCTCCCCCCCAGGAACATTCGTCCTCGAATGTAAGGGTTCATGGGGAGTTTAAATCATCGTGGATTCCTGGCCGAGTTTCTCTCATAAATAGAGGACAAACTTGTGAGCAGTTAACTCAACGTATGGCCTTACAAGAGTATGCAAATTTATGGACATGTACATTATCTTCATATAACCATTTTGTATTAAGGAAGAGTATTCTCAAGCTATTGCTTACCTCATAGAGTTGTTCCACCTTCTAATGCATCCTGTGTTCCCCTAGCATCCTCGTTATCTTTATTCTTGAACAGGTAAGGGTATATAGACTTCATCTTCTCTTCTGCTTCCCATGTCATTTCTTCCATATTCATGTTCCTCCATAATACTTTGACGGAAGCTACATCTTTTGTTCTCAGCTTGCGGACTTATCGATCTAATATAGCCACTGGCACTTCTTCATATGATAGATCCTCTGTAACTTGTACATCTTTGATAGGGATGACTCGAGAAGGGTCTCCAATACATTCCTCAACATAGATACATGGAATACCGGATGGACAAATTCCAATTCGGATGGCAATCCTAACTCATAAGCTACATGTCCAATTCGTTGAAGAATTTCATACGGACCGATATACCTTGGACTCAGCTTACCTTTCTTCCCAAAACGCATAACACCCTTCATTGGTGAGATCCTCAGGAAAACCAATCACCAACCTCAAACCCCAGATCACGATGTCGGACATCGGAATAAGACTTTTGCCTTCTTTGTGCCGTTCTCAATCGTTCCTGTATCACCTTCACCTTCTCAATGGCTTGGTGAATCAAATCTGGCCCATACAATTTTGTTTCACCGACTTCGAACCATCCAACCGGTGATCTACGTCTCCTCCCGTATAGTGCCTTATATGGGGCCATTTTAACACTGGAATGGTAGCTATTATTGTAGGCGAAATTCTATGAGTGGAAGATGGTCATCCCAATTTCCCTTAAAATCTAGAACACATGCTCGTAGCATATCTTCCAGTGTCTGAATGGTACGTTCAACTTGTCCGTCAGTCTGCGGATGAAATGCAGTGCTGAGATTCACTTGTGTGCCTAAACCCTTATGAAAAGACCTCCAAAAGTTAGCCGTAAATTGAGCTCCTCGGTCTAATATAATAGATACCGGCACACCATGAAGCCTAACAATCTCCTTGATATACAACTTCGCATAATCTTCAGCCGTGTAAGTTGTTTTAACTGGTAGAAAAAGGGCACATTTTGTAAGTCGATCAATTATCACCCAGATGGAGTCAAACTTATGATAAGAGCGAGGTAATCCAATAATGAAGTCCATATTAATCACCTCCCATTTCCAGGTCAGAATCTCTATATTCTGAAGCAATCCACTAGGTTTCTGATGTTCTATGTTTACTTGTTGACAGTTGGGACACTGGGCTACAAATTCTGCAATAGACTTCTTCATGCTATCCCACCAATACTGCTCTTTGACATCATGATACATCTTTGTCGAGCCGGGATGGATGGAATATCGGGATTGATGAATCTCATTCATAATCTTCTCTCGCAACCCTGCCACATTAGGCACACATAATCGGCCCTGCTATCTCAATGCCCCATCTCCTCTAATCTTAAAAGCCGTAATTTTACACTGTTGAATGCTCTCTCTCAATCGTACTAAGATAGGACCTTCATATTGCCGTGCTTTTACCTCGGCTACCAAAGATGATTCTGATGTATTATGTACAGTAACACCTCCGTCATTAGAGTCTAATAATCCGATTCTCATATTGGCTAGCTGATGAAGCTCTGTAGTCAACCCCTATCTACATGCTTCAATGTGTACTAAGCTTCCCATTGACTTACGGCTGAGAGCGTCTGCCACTATATTGGCTTTACCGGGATGATACAATATCTCGATGTCGTAGTCTTTCAGTAATTCGAGCCACCTACGCTGCCTCAAGTTCAACTCCTTCTGATTGAAAATATATTGTAAACTCTTATGATCTGTGTAGATATCAACATGGACGCCGTATAAGTAGTGCCGCCATATCTTCAAAGCATATATTACTACAGCCAATTCCAAATCATGGGTTGGATAATTCTTTTCATGCTTCTTCAATTGTCTTGATGCATAAGCAATCACCTTCCCACGCTGCATCAATATGCACCCCA
Source organism: Nicotiana obtusifolia (assembly GCA_002018475.1). Lineage (NCBI taxonomy): Eukaryota > Viridiplantae > Streptophyta > Magnoliopsida > Solanales > Solanaceae > Nicotiana > Nicotiana obtusifolia. The sequence goes on from MCJB01050444.1 coordinate 18,745, forward strand.
AACGTATACCTGAGGCATCACAATATACCACATAACCTTCTGTTCCTTCGGGAAGAGTGAGCACTGGGGCGGATGTCAATCGATTCTTCAGCTCCAGAAAACTATGTTCACAAGTGTCAGACCATTGGAACTTGGTAGCTTTCTATGTTAACTTAGTCAATGGTGCTGATATAGAGGAAAACCCTTCTACAAACCGCCTATAATATCCTGCTAGCCCCAGGAAGCTGCGGACTTCTGATGGTGTTGTAGGTCTCGGCCAATTCTTTACTGCATCGATCTTTTGAGTGTCGACACGAATACCCTCGTCAGATATCACATGGCCAAGGAATGTTACTGGGTTCAGCCAGAAGTCACATTTGGAGAGCTTAGCATATAACTTATGATCCTGAAGCGTCTGTAATACTATCTGCAAGTGGCCTGCATGTTCCGCCTCCGAACGGCAATACACCAGAATGTCATCAATGAATACAATCACGAACATATCAAGATAGGGCCTGAATACAGTATTCATGAGATCCATAAAAGCTGCTGGGGTATTTGTTAGCCCGAACGACATCACCAAGAACTCAAAATGCCCATATCTTGTCCGGAAGGCTGTCTTTGGAATATCCTTCTCCTTAACCCTCACCTGATGATACCCTGAACGTAAGTCAATCTTGGAGAAATACTTGGCACCCTGGAGTTGGTCAAAAAGGTCGTCAATTCTTGGAAGTGGATACTTGTTCTTTATAGTAAACTTATTCAGTTGTCGATAGTCGATACACATCCGTAACGACCCATCTTTCTTCCGCACGAATAGGATTGGCGCACCCCAAGGTGAAGTGCTAGGCCTAATGAAGCCCTTATCCAACAAGTCTTTCAACTGCGCCTTCAACTCTCGCAACTCTGCCGGGGCCATTCTGTATGGAGGGATAGAGATTGGTTGACTGTCAGGAAACACATCAATGCTAAACTCAATCTCCCTTTCAGGAGGAAGGCTTGGGAGTTCTTCTGGGAAAACATCTGGAAATTCATTGACCACAGGGATTGATTGTAGAGTAGGCGGCTTCGCCTTCGCATCCCTAACGCGAACAAGATGATAAATATAACCTTTTGAGATCATTTTCCTTGCCTTAAGATAGGAAATAAACCTACCTTTCGGTGTAGCAATGTTCCCCTTCCATTCAATGATGGGTTCACCAGGAAATTGAAACCTAACCATCTTCGTATGACAGTCAACATTTGCATAGCATGAGGCCAACCAGTCCATTCCCATTATCACATCGAAATCAACCATTTCTAACTCAAATAAATTTGCCGAGGTTTGACGACTACAAATCGTCACAGTGCAACCTCTATATACCCTTCTAGCAGTCACAGAATCTCCTATTAGAGTAGATACCGCAAGGGGTTTACTTATCAATTCAGGTTCAATGCCAAACTTATTAGCCACAAAGGGTGTAACATATGATAATGTAGATCCCGGATCAATCAGCACATATACATCATAAGAAAACACAGACAATATACCTGTAACAACATCTGGAGACGACTCGAGATCCTGTCGACCTACTAGAGCATAGGTTCAATTTTGAGCACCACTCGAACTCGGCCTTGCACCTCTACCTCTACCACGACCTGTCGATTGCTGAAAACCCCATGCTGGAGGTCGAACTGATGAGGAAGAACCAGACACAGATCCAGTCGGCTGAACCATACCATCACCTCCCGCATCATATGGCCAGGCTGTCCATAAGAATAACATGCATCAGAACCTCGACGGCACAGTCCAAAGTGGGCCTTTCCGCACTGATCACAACGTGGTGTTGGGGGTCTCGTTTGACTAGTATCCTAGTGATGTTGCGAGCCTGATGCCCGCGAACTCTGACTTGGACCAGAATAGGTAAATCGATCATATTGAGGTCTCTGAAACTGTGGAGGAGCACCAGCTACAGGTGGCGCCGAACTCCTCGAAGACTGGGGCTTGACACTACCTCTGAAGTCATCAGAATACCTTGCAAATCTCGCCCTCTTATGCTGGCCCCTATCCTGCTCCCTATCTTCCCTCTGCTGGCGCTTACGATCCTCTAGGGTCTAGGCATAAGCCTGAATACGGGAAATATCCATGCCCTCTACTAAGGAGGCTGTCATGCACTTATTTATCAGATGTGGTCCCAACCCGTTCACGAACAAATGAACCCTATCACTCATCTCGGCCCCCATATGGGGAGCATACCTTGCTAAAGAATCAAACTGCATACTGTACTCTCGCAAACTCATATTACCTTGTCTAAGGTTCAAGAACTTATTAGCTCTAGCTCGTCGTATCTCAACTGGCAAGTAGTGACGAAGAAAGGCCTCAGAAAATTCCTTCCACACAGCTGGAGGAGCGTTCGAACCCCTTGATCTCTCCCAACTATCATACCAGAGAACCGCTAAATCCCGTAGCCGATAAGAAGCCAACTCTACTGCCTCTGTATCACTAACATGCATAACCCGCAATGTACGATGAACCTGGTCAATAAAAGTCCGCGGGTCCTCCTTGGGGTCTGATCCAGTAAACACTGGAGGGTCTAAATTAATAAAATCACGAACTCTCGTACTAACTGGTTTATCAGCAGCACCTGTATTCTGCCTCTGAGCCTGAGCAGCTACCAAGCTAGTCAATAACTGCAAAGCACTCCGCATATCCTGGTCTGTAGTGCCGGACGGAGGAACTGGAGGTGCTGGGTGCCTCCTAATATCCTCTGGAGGAGACGGAGTAGATGAGGTATGAGATGGCATCTCGCTCTGAGCCTCACTTTGCCTGCTCTGGCTTGGGGCACCTGACTGGTACCCTCTCCCGCAGCTGTATCAATCCGTCTACTAATTGTTTGCTTCCTAGTCGAAGGCATCGCCGAAAGAAAACAAGGTGAATATTAGAGACGAACACCTACGACACAACTCTACGCACGATCTAGATTTAGGAAGAAGGTAACAACCCTAGATGTCATGTAGCCTCCTGATTATAAATGTGGCGCGCTACACATCCATAATCAAGACTATACTAGACACGGCTCATAGACAATCCCTAGGATAGACTGGCTCTGATACCAAGTTTGTCACGACCCAAACTGGAGGGCCATTACTAGCACCCGACCATACTTGCCGAGCAACAACGTACATTTTATCTAACCTTCTTTATTATCTTTTAGGGCTGACGAGATCAATATAAATGGTAGACATGGATCATGGACAACCAACAATAAAATATGATGGCATGAACATACACAGAATGGGATGACCAGACAATCAAGATACTATATATAAGGTACGAGTTACCACGCTACCATGAAAGACTATACAACAAAAACAGCCAACAAGGCATACCAAGCTATACATGAGTCGACACCTGTCTATGAGTCTCTAAAGGAACATAAGTACTGCAACATAGCCGGAACAGGGTCCCGACATACCCATAATATCTATTACAAAAATGCATACCCAGACCACGACAAGTCTGGAGAAGGGATCTCACCAATCACCGCTGAACTGGACAGCCTACTGCGGTAGGGGAGCTGCACCTGCCTGTCTATCAGGACCTGCAGCACGACATGCAGCGTCCACAAATAAAAGGAAGTCAGTACGAACAAAGTACTGAGTATGTAAGGCAGGGAACCATAAGTACGAACAGTAATGTAAGTAGGGATAGAGAATATACAACCTGTAACATTTGGGTACCTCTGAGGGCTACTAACATGAAATGCATGATACATATGTATATATACATAAACTTTTAAAACATACACCTATGTGGGCATCATCATCATCATATTATACTCGACCGTAATAGGCTCGGTAAAAACGTACCCGGCCATCATAAGGCTCGGTAGAATCGTACCCGGCCACGTGGAGCTCGGTAAAACCCAACTGATCGGTGGTTGCACAATAGGTGCCGTACCCGGCCGACTATAGTGTGGCTCGGTAGAGTAAAATAGATACATATATATAATGCATGCTCGACTCATGAAAATACGTTCTAAGCTTTTTGGAGTGACGTAAGGTTGGTATCCTCTGTACACGTTATTAGGACTAACTCTTCACCATGAATCTTCTAAGAATCAGGAAGTACCAACAACATTGATAACATAAGAACAAGAGAAGCAACATCAACGTCAATCGTTTCATAAGAGGGGAAACAATGTAAGTATTGCTAGCTTCTAGGAGTAGAGTTTCTTTGGAAGCTCGTTCATTACATTATGCACCATTGAAGTCGTGCAAAAGAAGGAAAGGGATAGCCTTACATACCTTGTATATATTGCCCCAATCTCAAGCTATGCAACTGTCACAACTCCTTAGTCTACAATAAGAGAAACGATACTATCGTTATCATTTAAGCGTCATAACTGTTATGTATCGACCACAACCTATTTTACAATGAAACGGACAGCACCTTCCCTATATATATGACTTCACACAATTCAAAAAATCACCAAACAGCCCAAACAACATCAATAATAATCATATTGAGCCTCCCAAAATAGTCCATGCACAAGCTAATCACTTCAAACATACTATGGCCACCGTAGTCGTGTCAAACGACCCGGAAACGTTACGAAGAACAATCAGCCCACAACCCTAAATCTATATGGTGTTTCTCCACATCCTTCTTCCTCCAAAACTCCACAAAACAGTAGTAAAACACTCAGCCCAACAGCAACACAAAACAGTCCACAAAATAGTCCGCTACAAGTGAATAACTCGAACTCACAGCTTCCGATCACCGTCCCGTGAGTTCTTACATGTATAGAACGAATTACCACGAAGTCACAGGAGAAAAAATGTATGAAAGAGAGCAGTAAACTTACCTTACTTGTTGGATAACTCAGCCCTTTCCTTGGTTCTTCAAACTCTAGGTTTCACCCCCAATTAGAACTTGAAAGAGAGGGAAAATCGATAGGGTTTGTGTGGGATTTTTGGGAGGGGTTGCAGGGGTTCAATTTGGTTTTGAAGGTCTAAAATAAGGCTGAAATAACTGAGTTTATAATCCCTTAAAAGTCCTCTCTTGGCCTACTTTGGGACTTTTAATTTTGTCCTCTAATTTTGGCAAGTAGGTGATGCACCTACTTGTCACCTACCAATCTGTGCAGGTCTGCGGAAATAAAATTATCCCTATACTCCGAGATCGTATTAACAAACGGTTTAATGCGTTGGAAACTAGACTCATAGATCTTTAATTTGGTAGGTAGATCACCCTGTAATTCCTTGTAAATTGGGAGAAAAGCTTAGAAACATTTGACCTAATGTTTAAGTAAAATTCTGAACCTAAGTTGCGACAACTTTTGTCGACTTTTGTTTCATAACTCGTTTGACTTCAAGAATTATGATATAGATATTATATGATTCAAATACCTTAAAAAAAGACCTCTTGAATGTATTAAGCACCTCTAGGTTTACCCAAAAATATGAGTTACAACATCCTTGATTCGTTTAACTCCTAATACTTGTTAATCACCCTTGTACAACCTTATATCACTTAAGACCAATAGGATTAACTTCTTATAATCTCAAAGATAATTACTTCTTGGATTTATGTTAAATAACATATGGCATGAACTAACACGTGTAGATATGAGTTGTAACAAATGTCCTTGATTTTCTAGCATCCAGTATGGAATGCCTAGAGTGTCACCCATGTTTGGAGGCTTTATTGATGTTACTATGTGTTCTACCACTTCATGTGGCAAAGCCTCTGACAGTTGTTGCAAATTCTAGTTGTCATTTTGCAGGACGTCATTCACATTATGAATTGTTTCATCAATTGGGAAGTTTGCTGGTACAATGAAGTAAAGTGCTCCCAATCCAGTCCAGTTGTCGTACCAGAAAAGTGAGGATCCCATTTTTGTGTGCCAGCTGATTTGATGTTCTATGATCTCTCTACATTCTAGCATTTTCTTCCATGTTTGTGATCCTCTTTTCCATGGAACAATTACTGCGTTGAGTTTTTTGTAGTATTTCTGACACATGTATGCACTCTAGAGGCTAGGCTTGGTTCTGAATTCCACTACAATTTACAGAAAAGAACTTTGGACATATCATGCAATGATCTAAAGCCTGCTCCAACCTCCTAGCAAGGAATACATAAATTATTCCATGACGACCAGTGTCTGCTGTTGCCTCCCACTGTGCTACTCCAGAAGAATTGTGCAAAGAGCTTGTGAAGGTTGTTGATTACCTGCTTTGGAGGATTTACAGCAAATAGTAGGTGTACCAGCATGCTTTGGAGTACATGTTTTATCAGGACTGCTCTACCTCCAATTGAGAGTAATTTGCCTTTCCAAGATTGTAATCTATCTCGTACCTTATTGACTATGTCCTGGTAGTATATGATCCTTCTTCTGGAGCAGAAGATAAGGCATCCTAGGTATGTGAATGGAAAGTTCTGCTTGCCAATGCCTGTGATTCTTTCTACTTTTGAAATTACTTTTGTGTTGGCCGAGTGATGCATATATATATATATAGCAGATTTGCCTTTGTTGATTAGCTGACCTGATGCTGCTTCAAATGCATATAGGACCTCCATTATCAGTTGTATGGAGGTGGCGTCAAAGATGAGAAGATGAGAAGATGATCATATCATCTGCATAAGCCAGATGATTGATTTTTGGGCTCCATTTGGGCATTCCAAAGCCACAGAAATAAAGATCTTGATGCAGTGCATTCAATCCCCTCGAGAAGGCTTCAGCAGCCAGGATGAATAAGGTAGGTGATAGAGGATCACCTTGCTTGACCCCTCTTGTCGATTTGAAAAATGCATATGATTGTCCATTGACAAGGACTGAGTACCAGTTATTCCCTATAATGTCGAATATCAGGCCAACGAAAGCTTCACAGAAACCCATTTTTCTTAGCACTTTTGTCATGAATAGCCATGATAGTCGATCGAATGCTTTGGTCATTTCTAGCTTGATGACTACATTTGGCACTGCTCTTGTTCTTAGCCCGATGTCTGTGATGACTTCCTAAGCTAGAAGAACATTTTCTACTATTGTTCTGCCTTTTACAAATCCTGCTTGTTCTTGAGAGATGAGAGTAGGTAATGTTGCAATCATCCTTTCATGTATGACTCTCGAGAAGATTTTTTTTATGAAGTTGCTAAGACTTATGGGCCTCATGTTAGAAAATGTCACTATCTCTTTCTTCTTAGGAAGAAGTACCAAATTTGTGTGTGTTACACATTTTGGTAGTTGTCTTCCTGAGAAGAAGGCTGCGACCATATTATGTATGTCATCTCCAATGATTTCCCAGCAAGTTTGGTAGAAGGAACCTGTGAATCCATCTGGTCCCCCTGCACTTTCACCATTCAAGCTAAAAACAGCTTGCTTGATTTCTTCCTTTATGGGTATTTTGATCAGTTCTACATTCTGTTGCATATCTATCACTTGCTGTATGTTGTCCAAAATTTTGAAATCAGTAGGAGTTGTTCTTTCTGTGAATTGTTCTTTGTAGAAACTAATGGCTTCTTCCACAATTTGTTTCTCCTCCTCAATCCAGATACCAACTCTATTTTGGATTCCTCTTAATTGGAGTCTTTTCCTTCTTCCATTTACTTGAGCGTGGAAGAATTTGGTGTTTCTGTCGCCATCCTTGAACCATGCCATTCCTGCCTTTTGTTTCCAGAATTGCTCTTCTATAGCTAGGTGTCTGATCATTTGTGCTTGTACCCTTTGCAGTCTTTCTCTATTTTGTGCAGTTGGCCTTTCTTCAAAGTATTTTTCATGTACTAAGACTACTTCTTCCATGCTTGTTATGTTTTGAAAGATGTCTCCATATGTTTCTTTTCTCCAAATTGATAGTGCTTTTTTTAGTTTTTTGAGCTTGTAGTTGAACATTATGAAGGGGTCGCCATGAAAGTGTGCTTGCCAATTCTCTCTTATCACTACTTCAAAATAGTCATGTTTGGTCTAGAAGTTAAGGAATTTGAAAGGCTTCCTGATAGCTTTTGCTTCCTTGCCATATTGCAGGAGGAGAGGGCAATGATCCGAGCCAATTTTGGATAGATGTGTGATCTCTATCTTTGGAAAAGCTTGCTGAAAATTTGCATTGGCTAAACATCTGTCTAACCTCTTGAAAATGCAGTCCTCATCTGCTCTCCCGTTCCACCATGGGAAAATGCTCCCTTTAAACCCCAAATATGTTAAGCTACAAATGTTGATGTAGTGATTGAAGTCATCTACCTCATTGAAAGGGACAGGTAGTCCACCAAATTCTTCTTCTTGATCGCAAATGACATTGAAGTCTCCCCCCCACTAGCCAAGGTGCTGTCATGTTTTGGGCCAAGGCATACAATGAATCCCACAGTTCTATCCTTTCTGTTGAGTTACATTTAGCATAGACTAGTGTGAGTATGAGTTCTATTTTTGTTTCCATTTGTAGGAGTTTCAAAGTGAGTTGTTGTATCGTATCTGACAGGATTGTGATCTCATAAGCATTATTAATAAATACCCATATTTTGTTGGAGACATTTGCGATTGCTTGAGATAAGCCAATTATTCTTTTGTATTGCTCCATTTTTCTAGCTTGTTGCATTGGTTCCATGATGCCGGTGAATTAAAAATGATGCTTGTTGTGCAGTATGATCAGTCTTTCGAAGGCTTGCATTATTTTGACTGATCTAATGTTCCAGATAATAGCATTCATTATAGTCTGTTGGGATATGTTAGAGGTCTTCTTGTTTGGATTCCTGTTATTGAAATGTCACTATTATCTTTTCTTTGCTTCTTCTGGCCTTTGAGCATTGTTTTCATTTTATTTATTTGAGTTGGTGAAAGATCTCCCTGCTTAGCTATGTTGCTGAAATTCTGAGCAATGGTTTCTTCATCCATGTCTTTGCCTGAGAGTTCCTTTTCTTTCCCTGCATTCCTAGCTGTTGCTGCCAAAGGCAGATTTTTTGGTCTGATGATTGCTTGTATCTGTGCCTTTATTATTTCTTTTCTAACAGCTGGATCATGTTCTGAAAATCCTTCATTTTGTGATGTGACTGCTGCTTGTTTAAGTTTAGGGATTGCTTGATCTCGGCATGACCACAATATCAGTTGATTATTGTTAATGTTGCCTGCTTGTCGCTTTGCGCATCTTCTTCTAGTGCCCCAGTAGTTCCTTCTTCTTCACTTTGTATTCCTTCCGGTATTTCACCTTCTTCTGAGTCTTCTTCCAGTTGGTCTGCCCTTAATTTTCCAGAAACTTGTTCAAGCTGCCTTTCTGTTTTTGTACCTGCAGGCTCCATTCCAACTGATTTGAGCATGTGTTGTGCACCAGGATTGTGCACTGATGTTATGCACTTGTGTTGTGCACTGCAAATGTTTGTGTTTGCAGCATTGTTGAGCATGTGTTGTGCACTGCTGACGTGCACTGTTGTTGTGTGTTCTTTGTGATTGTTGTGTTGTGTTGGAAACTTTTCTGAACCCACTGAGAGGTGGATTCCTTTGCCTTTGCTTTTCTTTTGATTGTGCTTGCTGTTGCTTCATCAACTGTTTCTTCCTCTGAAGTACCTGTTTGTGCTGTCTGCTCTATTGAATGTACTGCTTCTTCTGATACATTCAACTGATTGGCCTCACTGCTGGTAGCCCTAGAGTTCATTTGATTGCTTATTTTGGCATTCATTGTTGAGATTGCTGGTACTTGAATTTCTGCTGCTGTCAAAATTGTGGGAATTACTGCTGGAGATTCTGCTTCTTTTGCTGCAGCCATGTGATTGATTGCATTACTGGCAGTGTCAAAGTTGAGCACATAAAATTTGTTTGCTACATGAATCTGTTGGGTATCCTTATCATTATCAACTGCTGTCTTTTGCATTCCAAGTTTAGGATTGACTTTGTTTTGCGATCGATTGTCTTTGACCTCCTTCCATTGATGGCCTGCATTGCCTACGACGTTGCCACATAACAATATCATTAATGGTGCTGATTCCTTTCTTTGCTGATTTTTTTGTTTCCCCTGCTTTGCCATATACTTTTTTCCGCTCTGCCAAGGGTGTGTCAAGAATTTATGGGTGCAGCTTCCAACATTCTTGTATATCATGTCCTTGTAGCTTGCATTCTTTGCAGTATTTGGGAATATAGTCATATTGAATTTTAACCCATTCCGTTCTGATATCTTTAGTTGCCTCGTTTTCTATGTCCATTCTAACTTTTCTGGGTAATTCTGCTAGAAGATCGACTAGTACTTTAACTCTCGCACAACTAGGCCTCGTCTTGTTTATAGTTGCTAAATCAAGATGAAGTGGCTTACCAACAGCAGAAGCTAGTGAAAAAAGGCATTCCTTTACAAAATTTGTAGGCAGCAGATGTGGGAACGAAATCCACGCCATGGCCATTGATGTTTCTTCGCCGAGCTTGAATTTTGCATCATAGATTAACTGTCTCATTTGATATTCATACCCGTCCTAGCATTTAATATAGTACGTGCTTTTAGAGGTAATTTTGATGAAATCTTCTCATAGCAATAGTCTGATTAACACATGCTTGTCTCTGAAGAAGCCGATATTGCACTCTCCCATGATTCCGCACTGTATTGGGATGATTCTGTGCAGATCTTGAAGGTCTGGCCATCCGTATGAGAATTTGCCCAGTACCGCGTACTATAGCCCTTCAATTAGATTCATGCGATTCACTTCAGCTTCACTTCTAATACGATCAATTAAACATGGCCATGTAAAATGATATATAAGGAGTACATAGTGGAATAGCGCAAAGACGTTTCTCATTTGTGAGACTGAGTTCATAGATACAGCGAGATGCTCAACAAGCGTTGAATCGGGTTACGTTCGATAATCTTTATTCGATGTCCTTTGTTATGTACTTTAAGATTTAGTAATCATAACATCTTTCTTATGCTTGCAAGCCTCGGTACATCACCATGAGGCTTTTCTCCGATTTCTGGAAGAGTCAAAACGCCATGAGGCCGATGCTCGGGAGTTCATTGAGAAAATAGACACCTTGAAACTTATCAATGAACGGCTCGAAGGGGAGGTGAAGAACCTCCATGCCGAACTGGAGCTTACCCAGAAGGATAATGCTAGCTTGGTCGAGCAAGTAGGGAAAAAACTTGATCGGATTGATCATCTTCGAACTGAAATGGATGTGGTTAAAGCTGAGGGCGACGAGCGGAGGAGCAAGATGGATCAATTGGCCTCGGAAAAAGAGACATCTCATGCATAGTTAGCTTCAGCAGAGGCTCAGCTTAGAGTGGCAAAGGAGAAAGCCAAGGCCCAAACCAAGAGTACCGAGGAGCTTCAATCTCGATTCGGTACGGTTATCTCGCATCCAGATAATCTGGCTAAAGAGCTAAAAATGGCCAACTCGGAAGTTGTCGTGATCAAAGCCGAAGCTGATGAACTGGTGGCTCAAAATAAGGCCGATGCTGAAGCTGCTCAAGAACAATCAAGGAATATGGTTGACCATATGAGATGGCAATCTCGCAGGCTTGCTTTTGAGGAAATTTATGCTCGAGGCTTTGATTTATCAGTGAAGATCAAAGATGTCAAGATAACTGAAGCCGAGGCCAAAAAACTAGCCTTTCCAGAGGAGGATGATTCCGAGGATTCAGTTGGGTCTGAAGAATGAGAAGACCTATGTCGAGGCAGAATCTAGTCGAGACCAAGCCACTCCTGACCGAGTTTTTTCTATTTCTGTGTTTAATATTGTGTATCGAGATTGCTTGATTTCTGTAAAAGGGATTTTTGGTATACCTATGTATATAAAGCTTTCTTTTCACAACTTTCGAATTTTCTCTTTGCCCCTCTTTTTAATTTGGATTTGCAAATATTTGAATACCTTAGCCCTCGAGTACTATTAACTCAGAGTGGCCTTAGCCTTTTGATTCGGGCAGTGCCAAATAAGCGATGTGCCCTCGGATTTTGTTAACCTGTTATGGCCTTAGCCTTTTAATTTGGGCTTAGCCAAATAAGCTTTGTACCTTCGGGTTTCGTTAACCCGGTATGGCCTTGGCCTTTTAATTTGTTGCCTAATAGGTCTTACATCCCCTCGAGTTCTGTTAACTCAAAACCGCCTTAGCCTTTAAAGTTCGGGGGTTGCCTAATAGGTCTTATATCCCTTCGAATAAATTTGTTTTTCGGACGATATTCCCCGAGTGAGAGAGTGATTGTTTGAAGTCAAGTTAAAAGTGGCGCTTGGGCTCATTTCGATCGGAAGAAGGACGTTTGTATACAAGAGACTTCTCTTTATTCTTGTACATAATAGTAATGTAAGTGTACAACTTGCGTTAGGGTTTAATCAATCTATTTGAGCATGGTTCATTTGACCGTTTGGCCCTTACATTGAATCGTATTGATCTTCGACCCTTCAATCCTAAAATATCTTTCCAAGCTAAAGTGGCCCTTCAGATTCGGGGTCGATTGAAGATAGGCCTCGAATATTGTTATCACCGATTTGCTATCTGCCTTTGAATCTAAGTTAGCAAGATTTACTTGTTGCCTCGTTAAAAACCTTGCCGTAAAACCCATTTTGGCACAAAACAGGTTCAAAGGAAAAAGAGTGCAACGCGTGCTTTCAGACCTAATATCTCGTACGACCCCTTGTTTGATACCTGCAAATATTAGTTCGTAATGCAAATAAAAATAAAGAATAGGGTCATACCTTAGCAGTAATATCGCTTCAAGTGACTTATATTCCAGTTGTTTGGTAGTTGTTTACCATCTACTGTTCCGAGCTTGTAGGATCCTTTCTGGTGATTTTAATGATACAATAAGGTCCTTCCAAGTTTGGTCCCAGCTTTCCCTCATTCGGATGCCGTGTGTTCTCCGTGACCTTTCTTAGTACTAAGTCCCTGACTTTGAAGTATCGAAGGTTGGTCCTTTTGTTATAATATCTCTCGATCTTTTGCTTTTGAGTAGCTAATCAAACAAGGGCGGCTTCACACCTCTCCTCTAACAGTTCCAAGTTCGTATTCATGGCTTCGTGGTTTGATTCCTTTGTTGTATACCAGTTCCTGATACTTGGTTCCCGACCTCGACCAGTATCAAAGCTTTTGCGCCATAAACCAGAGAGAACGGGATGGCTCCGGTGCTGGATTTTGCGGTCGTACGATATGCCCATAGGACATCGGGCAATATTTCCTTCCATCTCCCTTTGGCATCGATTATTCTCTTTTTGAGGTTCTGAAGCATGGTTTTGTTGGTAGATTCGGCTCGTCCATTCCCACTGGGGTGGTAGAGTGTCGATAGGATCCTTTTGATCTTGTTATCTTTGAGGAATTTTGTCACTTTGTTACAGATGAATTGCTTCCCGTTGTCGCATACGATCTCGGCTGACATTCCAAATTGGCATATGATGTGATCCCAAATGAAATCGATGACTTTTTTTTCCTAATCTTCTCGTACGCCTGAGCTTCCACCTATTTAGAAAAATAGTCAATCATAATTAGTATAAATTGAGCTTTACCTGGTGCGTATGGAAGAGGGCCAACGACGTCCATCCCCCACTTCATAAACGGCTATGGTGATAGGACTGAGTGGAGCATCTCCCCGAGTTGATGGATCATCGGGGCGTGCCTTTGGCAATAACACTTTCGAATGAACTCCTTTGCTTCATTTTCCATATCGACCCAGTAATAACTGGCCCTGATTATTTTCTGAATTATTGACTCGGCGCCTGAATGGTTCCTGCAAGTACCTTCGTGGATTTCCCTTAAAATGTACTCAGTATCACTGGTCCCAAACATATCGCGAGTGGGCCGTCAAATGTTCTTCTAAACAAGGTTCTGTCTTTGGACAAGCTGAATGGGGCCGCCTTCGTACGCAGGGCCCTCAACTCTTTTGGATCCGTGGCAGTTTACCGGAGCTGAGATATTCTACGTATTTGTTCCTCCAATCCCAAGTTTGGCTCGTCGACTTGATCTCAGCGTGGCCTTCTTCCACTACTGACCTCATGAGCTGTACGACTTTTCCCGAGTCAAACTCGTCGTCTTCGATCGACGACCCCAAGCTGGCGAGGGCGTCGGCATCACTGTTTTGATCCCGTGGTATATGTTGTAAGGTCCATTTCTTGAACCGATGCAACATCACTTGCAGTTTGTCTAAGTATCTTTGCATCCGCTCCTCTCTGACCTCGAACGTTCCATTGACTTGATTTACCACAAGAAGGGAGTCGCACTTGGCTTCGATCACTTCCGCTCCCAAGCTCCTGGCTAGTTCTAGGCCTGCAATCATGGATTCATATTCGGCCTCGTTGTTAGTCAGTTTCACAATCTTAATATATTGCCTAATTATATTACTTGTTAGTGGCTTCAATACGATGCCAAGTTCGGACCCCCTTGCGTTCGAGGCACCGTCTATGAAAAGGGTCCATATTCCCGAAGAAGTTCCTGAGTCACCTAACAACTCTCTCTCGACCTCGGGTATTAGGGTCGGTGTGAAATCGGCCACAAAGTCTGCCAATACCTGAGATTTAATGGAGGTCCGAGGTCGATATTCAATGTCGTACCCGCTTATTTCTATGGCCCATTTGGCCAAACGGCCCGAGATCTCGGGCTTATGCATCACATTTCTTAATGGGTAAGTCGTTACGACGCATATGGGATGACATTGAAAGTATGGTTTCAGTTTCCTAGAAGCACTTAACAAAGCGAGCGCCAGTTTTTCTAGGTGGAGGTACCTAGTTTCGACTTCGCCTAAGGTTCTGCTGACATAGTAAATTGGAAATTGCGTACCTTATTCTTCCCGAACTAGGACTCCGCTTACCGCTATCCCCGAGACCGCCAAGTAAAAATATAATTGTTCGTCCGCCTTCGGTGTATAAAGCAAATACGGGCTCGATAAATACCTTTTGAGTTCATCCAAAGCTTGCTGGCATTCCGGGGTCTATGAAAAGTTGTTCTTCGTTTTCAATAGTGCGCAGAACCGGTAGCTTCTATCGGACGACCTCGAAATAAATCGCCCTAGCGCGGCTATTCGTCTGGTCAACTTTTGCACGGCTTTCACATTGTCTACGACCGTGATATCTTCGATAGCTTTGATCTTTTCAGGGTTGATCTCGATTCCCCGATTCGACACAATGAATCCGAGGAATTTACTCAAACCCACTCCAAACGCGCACTTTTCCGGGTTCAGCTTCATGTTGTATTACTTCAGTATACTGAATGTTTCCTACAAATGTCTTAAATGGTCCTCTCGTAGGGACTTAACTAACATGTCGTCAATATAAACCTCCATTGTCTTCCCTAATTGTTCCTCGAACATTCATTTTACTAGGTGTTGGTATGTGGCACCAGCATTTTTTAACCCAAATGGCATTACATTATAACAGTACATGCCATATTTAGTGATGAAGAAAGTTTTCTCCTAATCACTTGGGTCCATCTATATTTTTTTGTAGCCGGAGTATGCGTCGAGAAAACTAAGGGTCTCGTGGCCGGCAGTAG